>VYZW01044893.1:1786-18502 GCA_013401315.1 Balaeniceps rex | reverse complement strand
GCTTAGTTGCCGAGTGGGGCTAAACCACGACAATCCTCTATTATACAACTTTTCCATTTAGGTTTCTTTCCCCTTAAATTCCCTTAATGCACATTACAGTCCATCTTGTTTCATGCTAGTTTTAGTTAGGGCTTAATTTGGATGTCTACATCTCATTGTTTACAGCATGAAGATGTTTGTGGGTAAACTGCTGAGCCTCTAGATGCTCCTCCAAAAGGCAAAGGTTCCTGTGTGATCCTGCCACGCTCTGTGGACATTTCAGGTACCTTATAACATCTCAAATGGCAATAGACACTTATTTAGGCAAGGAAATTGAACCCTTAATGTTTAACTATGGAAAAAACTCTTAAGTGTCTTGATAATGGCCTCACCACACAAAAATAGTGCTGATTATATGTAATACACCAACTCAAAAAGGCTTCCTTCCACTTTAGATGTTGCAACTTTTACAGCATTTATTTTGTTGCCATTGCTGCTGTCTATTAAGCCACAACAAAGATAACAAGCTTTAGCATAGTCAATAGATTTCTTTTTCCATAACCTTTATGCATTACAAATGCAAGCAATATTCTTAACTGATATTCCTGGCATAAGAAGATATGGTGGGCTAACAAGCCAGTGACCTGATTCTCACTTACACTCAGTTGATACAGAATGCCATTGTACTCATGTAAGATTCACTTAAAATGAAATGAAACATTTTTAGAGCTACTTCATACCGTGAAATGATACAACTGAAAATAAAGCCTTGGATTTTCACCACAGCATGCTTTTGCAGAGTCCTTACTAGACTTAGGTTCACAGAAATTTAGAAGTCACTGAAATTCTACCCAGTGAACCTAAGGGAAGAATGCTACTCACTATTTCAAAACCTATTTCTGTTTATTTCATGCTGTGTTGGCTAAAACATAGGGGACAATGCAGACTGGGGTCTCACTTAGATAGTTGAAAGTTTGAAGTTAAAAGCATGCTTAAAAATATTTTTTATTTTATTTATTTTACTGTTTCAGACTAGAATGGTTTGATTTCCAGCTCCTGAGAAGAAGGGCAAATGGAGTTTTGTGGACATTTCAAAACAATACCCTCATAAATGGTGCCAATTGGTTACCTACAAGTCCAGCAAAGAAATTAAGGATTAGGCACCCCATCAGTGATGTAAGTGGTCAGAGGGCTGTTTGAAAAGCATCATTCCATCTAATCTTTTATAAAGTTGGAAGAATTATTTTGGACTGTAAATTTTATAATCTATCATCCTAAAGATTTTTTCTAGAATTCTGCCAGTTTTTATAACAGATTACCATCAAATGTAAGGAAAAAATGTTCTTTTATGTAGAAGTTATAAAAATAAATTTTAGAATTCTTCATTCATAGAGAATGCATTTTATCAAAACTAAAAAAACCCAAACTACAAAACCAACCAGCAACACAAGACCAAAGACACTCTATTGTGCAGGAATAATCTGCAGTAAATTTCTGTCATGCTTCAAGTATGTCACTGGTGGACCTCTTTTTTAAATCAGTTTGAGCCCTTTATTTCTTGTCCATAGAAATTGCACTGGGTTAAAATGCAGTTTTCCTGAAAATAAAAAGAAATTATGTAAGAAATGTTTAGTGACTGTTTTGCACCAGGGAAGGGGGTGGGGAGCTGAGAGAGAGAGAGAGAGAGGCAGAGAGGTTGCAGGTTTCTTTCTGGCTTTTAATAAGAAAGGCCCAACAACAAATGGCAAGATGAAAATGTGAGTTTAATAAGACAGAATAAGAGGAATATAGATAACAAGTAAATCTTACACATCTTCAGACACTGGGAACCCATTTGTGCAGCATTCGTGCAGTGTCAGATGGACACTGGAAGGATACTCCCACTTCATGCTGCGCAGATCCGCAGATCCCTCAATGGAGAAAAGTTCCTCCTTTTTTGCTTATTCCAGCTATTACATAATTTTCTTACAAGGAACCACCTGTATTCATAAAGGATGTTGACATGAGAACTTCTTGTTACACTTAGATAAAGGCAAGGTCGTGCAGGTGGTGTAATTGCCAGTACAAAGTGGGAGCTGCCTGGAGGCTCCTTGTTCTGAGTTTATCCTGTGGCCAAGAGATCTGTGCAACCCAACACAGCCTCAAGTCCATGCTGGACATCAGCAAAGTGCAGCAGAGGCTTGCATCTATTCAGGTTAACTGTATTGTGGATCACTAATTCCTCGGCATACAGCAGCTTCCTGGTCAGGATCATTACAGTGACTTAAAGTATTTTGGAAAGTAAGAGCATCTAAAAATCTCCAAGATAATTAAATATTTATCCTCTAGGTATATTTAACCTCTAGAGAAAAATATGAAAAAGCTATAAACATCATCATGTTTTAGTCAATGTAACTGAGTCTGAGTATTCCCCAAGGACAACTTTAGCATAAGCAAATAAAATGGACTTAGAAGCTTTCTGAAATGCCCCCTGCATAAACTCAGTTTAATTCACATGAGCTGTGAAAGGACAACCCTTTGATAAGGAAAAATATTATTATAGTCTTATGAAGTTAAATATAAAAGGTCTATTCTCTCCACTGCCATTCACCATAATTGTATTGCTGTCTGAATTGTTTGACTGAATACTGCAAGATCAGCAAAAATGGCAGGACCTCATCCTAAATTTCAGTAAAACTCCCATGAGACAGGAGACATGCATGCAAGATTTAGTTTTATAGTAAAAAAATCCAATAACTAACTTATGCTTTCACCCTCAGGAAAAAAGCAATATGAAAAAGGACAGATTTTTAGCCTGGATAAAAGTATCAGTGTAGCAGCCTGAATGTGTACATAACTGTCACTATGCTCCTTGTTATTTTGCAAAAAAACTCAGTGGTACATTAGCCACACGACAGGGGTTGCTAAGAAACTAGGAACCAACACTTTGACAATAATGGAAGCTTACTTGTAACCACCAGAAAAGAACACTTAAGGGTTTAGTTAAGAATAAGGGAAGGTAAAGAGAACTTATGGTCTAATTTTTCCTTTTTCCTTAGAAAAAATACACTTATTTTAGGTCTCATACTTACACCTTGCCTTTTAAGTCAATCTTCATTTTAATTTGTTTCATTGTTAAAAAGAGATTTTTTTATTGAGTGCTGGCTAACATGGAGTAGCCATATACTTTTCTCCTTTAAAAGCTATTTATTTAAAAAGAGGATTTCTATCCTGTGTATACAGACAGCCACCAAAGAATCTATTTAAGAAGTGAAGACTTTTGCATTGCAGGTCTCCAGATCAAACCCTCTTAGTGTTAGACTTTTTAGAGACAGAGAAAATCACTGATCAGGCAGGTATTGTATTGCTTTGCGAAGTACACATATGCTTCACAAAAAGTAGCTACCTGAACAAACTCCTCCAATCAGAATGAGGAATAGTTGTATTTAAGTCGTCATTGCTCTGATATGAACTGGATTTTGGTTATAGAATTGATGTTCATTCTTAGAATTACACTAGTCTAATGTTTGATGTTAAAATTCAGATATGATTTACTAAGCCTTAGTTAAGCTGGAATAACAGGTCTCAGAAAACATGTACTAGTTCTTAAAGGAGTACGTGGTCTAAAGAGGTAGAAATGGTATATATCAGTAGTTATGCATTTTCCTTCACTGAAATTTTTTTATGGAATTAGGCATGAAATCACTAGGGAGCTGTTGAATACAGAGTTTTAATACTTTAAAACATATAGAACTGTATTAAGGATTATATCTTTTAAACCCTTTTCTGTATTTTTATAATATGGAATTTTATCTCCTTTATCTATTTATTATAGTATTCATTTAACTTTGGGTCTAAGAAGTCTATAGAAATATAGAGATAAAAATAGGTTTTGATCGAGGTATCCCAGCACATCTATACACTTTTCTGCATCCAAGAAAAATAAAAAAACATACTTTTTTTAACTTTGGTTCTAACTGGAACTAAAATGTGACATTTACCTGTGACTAATAATGTATTGTGGTTTTATTTCTTAAAGAATACATAAGCAATTTTTTTTTTAAGAAAAAATCTTCAATTGTATGTATTTGCTTACATGTATTTGTTTTTATTTTCTACAGGATTGGATAACATTTCTGTTGTACATACACACAAGTATGGCAGCTATGTTTTAAAATATTGATAGACATGTCATCCACATACTTTATTGCAAGTTGGAGTCCTAAGGAGCTGTTAGAGCACTGTGCTGTTTGCTAAGTGGGCTGAAAAAATATACTTGACTTATTTCCCCCTTTTTTAATATTTTTGTAAACTTCTGTTTACTGGGCTGAAAAGCTTTCCTATTAGGAGCTGTAGAACACTGAATTTCAACATATATAATGAAAATGCTACAGAAGCTCAACATCAGTATGACAAACATTTCTTTTTCTTTTTTTTAATTTTCTGCTACGTCCAAGAGCTCTGTGCTCACAGGCTGATATAACATCATCCATTCATAGAGAAAGCTTGGGCTATGGATTTTTTGAGGGTCAGGAGGCCAGAAATGCCTGTGTTCTTATCTGTCTTTGCCAATGACTTGTTGTGAGGTCCTCAGCCAGTTTACTACTTCATATCCCAATTTCAGCATCTGAAAAATGGGATTAATAACAGCTACCTCCCTCACAAGGCTGTAGTGGAATTCATTAGTCTATCTTTAAACACTGTCCTGAACATTTAGTTTAGGAGATAGAGCTGTGTGGTTTCACTTCATGCTAATTCCAGAAGGGCTGTTGTAGAAGTAGCTGATATATTTGTAAGCAGAATAGTATCCTTGAAAGGCTGTGAATGCCGACTCTGTTGACAAGGTAACCTACTCATCCTAATGTCATGGGGGAATTTTGGTGGGAAAGATGCAAAAAGAAAACCATAACACTCCATGACGTATAATTTTAAATGTATTTATTAAACAGGATGAGTAAAGTTTTCTATTCCATGGCACACACATTTCACACTCCCACAGATCAAGGTCCAGCCCCTCCAGTCTACCCTTGGTCCACAGAGCACTTGCCCCAACTGTTTGACCTGTCCAAGTCCTCCTGTCTGATGCCTGGCCCCTACGCAGAAGGACTCAGTCTTTGACATGAGTCAGATGTCTGTGGATGCGTTCCCTCCAGGATCTATTTCTTTAACAATCTATTACCTTCTATATTAGATTACAGCATACACTGCCAATGGCCTCACTAATCATGTAGTACTGGCTCATTTTCTTTTACCCAAGGCCATTTTAATGGTTGTCACCATGATTTCTACCACTCTCTGTGTCCTTCCCCAAATTTGTTATAAGAAATTTGATCTTAGCAAAAGTTACATAACAAAATTAATCTTATGCTTCTTTGTTTTTCAGCTTATATCAGATTAATCCAATCAGTTAGAACTGGGCAGATATAGTCAAGGTCTCATTTATATAAGCAGTGCTTTCAGGTAGGCTTTACCCTTGGCCAGTTGCTTGTAAGTGTAAATACATGTCCAATGTTTCTTCATTCAAATTACAGACATGTTTACCTAATTATCTTTTGAGGACATAAGTAGCTACCTTTATCATATCATACCTGTGCCTGAGTGCTCTTCAGCTGCAGATCATGGACACCTAAATTCACCATTTTATAAGGGAGAAGGCAACCTGTGATACACATGTTTAAACTTCTATTATAGACAATGGAAATCCAGAACGGGATGCAGTTGCCTAAACATAGGCATGTCTTTCATTTTAAACCCCCAAGATGTCCTCCTCTAGCTGCCATCTAGAAAAGTGCTTCCTTAAGGGAGCTTCCTAAGGTCTTCCTTAGGTCTGCTATGGCATCTCAAATATTAGCCCTTTTGTGAGGAAATGAGTCATGTCCCAAATCAATACAGCCAGTAGAAGCTGAAGAGCATTTCTGCTTTGCTTAAATTTGGCATCCAGATCTGGCCAGCAGAATAGTTCTCCATACTCCACTGACTGTATTGACTCAAATAAATGAGGCAGGATAGCTCAGGGTGATCTCAAATTGTATGGTTTCTGTGCTTAGAAAATTGAAATATAGCTTCCTATTTTCAGCTCAATAAGAAAGTAAAGCCTATATGTCGATTACTTTCTCTAGTGATTAAATTATTTTTGTAACATGTTAAGTAGAAAGTAGAGCCAAATTTCTGTACTTCCGTACTTCCAATAAATGCGGTTTTCTGTTTCCAAACTGATAGTGTTACACAATTAACCAGTTGTGAGGGACAGGAAGGTTTGGTTTCTGTTTGGTATTTTTTAGCAATTTAGCAGTGTTGCTACTGTCACTGGCCTCTCAATATTATTGTTTTCTGTCTACTTGTCTGAGAAAATTAACAACTTTTACTTCAGAAGCAGATACACAACATTTATACTAGCCTGCTGCCATACTCTGAAAGCACTTAAGTATCTGCTTTGCTGTCATGATGTGAATATTCTTACTGTAGCATCTGGGACTACTCACATGCATAGTATTAGGCATTTTTAAGTATACCATCTAAACAGAAACTATGTCTATTCAAGTGGTTCACAATAAAGATGATTGACTTTGTATAGGTCAATTTCAACTTAGCTTAGAACAGATGTTTTAGTTTTGGTAATGGTAAACTTTTCTAATCCTGATCAAAGTTTTCTCAGTTATTTTCCCACTTTCATAGAACTCAGTTTATTTCAGCTCACCCAAAGTCATTGGCAGGACTTTTTATTGCTTAAAATACTGGAGGATCATCACCGATGTCCACTAATGCAATTCACACGTATCTGCAGAAAGCCAGAAGTGTCCATCCTGGATGTGAGAATTTAAATTGAACTGAGAGGAGGTTAATATGATCCAAACACTGCTTCACAAAGAAATGACATTGAACATTGGAGTTTCAGCTGATGTTGAAAGCTGAAGTGAGATAAACTGTAAAGCAACATTTTACATTGCATTTGCAAGTGATAATATCACTGGGGGGCCAGCCACATGAGCTGTTGTTGCAAAGCTCATACAAGAATAACTTCTACTGGAATTGTAAACAATCTGTTATTTTGTTTGAGGAAAGGTAGCTACCAGTGTAAAGCCTATATCACAGTTCTAAACAATCTTGTCTAATATGGAGTTCTGATGCAGGAGTGTTTCCATCCACCTGTGCTATAGTCTTGACTTCATTTAAGATCTTTATTGCTTGGACTAAAAGTTTAATCTCAAACCCAAGAAGCTATGTACAAGAATCAGTTTATTAGTTGAAGCAAAGCATGCACTGGCAAAACTATTTGGCTTTCTGCAGATAGCTTGCATGCTTTTGCACAGTATTATGTTATTTTCTCACTGCACTGAACTAAAGAAACTAAAGGTATTGTATTGAGTATTCCGTTTAGCAGACAAAGGCCTTTCCATTTCAGTAGTTAGAGTACTGTAGATTATCAGAATAAGAGAACTACAGAATCATCCAGGTTGGAAGGGACATCAGGAGGTCTCTAATCCAACTTCCAATCAAAGAAAGGTCAACACTGAATTCAGACCAGGTTGCTTGGGCCTTTATCCATCTGAGTCTTGAAAACGTCCAAGGCCAGTGTTGTCACAATTCTTCAGCCACACATGAAACTTCAGCTCCTTCTGTTAATTTCCCAGGTTGTGTGCATTTGTGCACCTGGGCTTCAGGTGGGCCGCCTTCTAACCTGCTTTATCCTTCACAAGACCTCACGTACACACATCACCCTGCCCCATGTACCTTTGTCTTACCTTCCCTCACTTAACTGCAAGCTCTTATCACCATTTGCTGATATGAATAGTTTAAAGCCTTCATCAGCAGTCTGGCAAATCCTGTTGGCAATAGTGCTCCTACCACACTTTGTCAAATAGATCTCATGTCTTGCTAGCAGTCCTTATGCCTCAGAAATCCCTGTCATAAAAATCAAAGTGCTGCTTGTGACAACATCCACACATCCACTTCATATCTCTCAGGATGCATCCACTCCTACCTGAGCCTTTCCCATCATCCACAGGATCAAGGAGAAAATCACCTTTGCACTCGCTGTTCTGTACTCACTCTTGATTGCTCCAGGTCTCCCTTGGTAGTATTACTGACGCACACACAGATGAGCAAAAATTCTGAAGGCCACATGAGCCTTTTCAGCCTCTATGCAACATCCTGGATCCAAGCCCCAGCAAACAACAAATGTCCTGTGGCAGCAGTTCTGGTTAGCAGGTGGGTGTTTTTATCTCCTGCAGAAGAGTCTCAAAATGCTATTGCCTGCTGCTTCTTCTTGGTGCTAATGCTTGGTTCAGGCCCAGCTGGCTCTGAAGTCTACTTTAATGGAGTCTGTTCCCTTTCCTTGGCTATTAGTGCAATATACCAATCCTGTAAATTCAGATCTGAAGGCCAAGGAGCCTTCCTTTTGCTGCCAGAGAACACAAGTTCCCATACCTATCTCAGGAGTGTCCATCCACATTCATTTAAGTGTAGTCTTTCATTGTCCCTCCTTCTTTGCATTCTGTAGCTCAGCCTCTTACCTCTGCAGTCTCCACAAAGATCACACAATCCTCCTAGTAATCCTCCCTGATGCTACACAGCCTGATTGCCTCCCCTCACAGGTGAGGCCATGATCACTGTGACTCCACCCTGCCCCAGGTAAAGCAACAGACATGAGAGCCCTGGGAGGCAGCATCCTCCCTCTGACACTCTGACCCATGGCCTCCAATGTGCCAGGGTGCTTCCTCCAGCCAAGGCTGGGCACTGATCCTGGTGAGGACACCACCATTGCTGTGCAGTTCCACCCTGTCTGGAGCAGAGTTTCTGGATCCCCTTTGCACCCTCTGCCAAGCAAAGTGATTCACAAACAACCAAAGTCCCTGTTAGCTCACCCTGCTTACTGGGCACTGTGGTCCCACTCACATGCTAACAAGTGTCCCCACTGCAGGGAAACAGTACGTCACTCACTCATCAGCAGGCAGTTGTTTAGCAAACCATCAAAGAGAACATGAACACAGAGGGATCAGTCTCCTGGGTTTTGTGTGTTTGGTAATACAGCTAACTAGAGAATTTTCTTGATTGCCTTTTTTTATCTCTGCTTTATCTTAACTTCAGAAATAGTTGAGCATATTGTTATTTATAACTAAAAGACCATAATCATAAAAATGTTAATAATGACTAATTAGATAAAAAGTATCAGGGGTGAAATGCGTGCCTCACAAAATCAGAAGTACTGAATATTTTAAAGGACATAGAAAAGAGATTCGAGGGCTTCAAGGGAGCTTTTTTCCTCCATCAGTTTTATAGGATTATTTTGGCACAGTTTCAAATGATGACTAAAGTAAATCTTCCTGCGAGCATAGAATTTCCTGGCAAATTAATTATTGTTCTTGTTGATCATAGGTGATGTAGGTAGGAATGTCTATTCTTAATTTTCCTGGAATCTCATTTTTTATGACCCTGTTTTCACTGCTCAGAATTTTGCCAAGTTTCAAACATTTGGGATTAAATAGTCCATGTATGCTAAATACTTGAGAAAGTTTCAATTAAACTCCTCAAACACTTTTTCAGAATGTGGTAGGGAGGAAAAAATAGTATGTTGTTAACACAAAAAAAAAGGAAAAAAATGTCTTGAAGCTCCAACATTTTTTGATGTCTTGAGAGGCATGAATGTCTTCTTTTTTAATTTTCCAAGGTGGTCATTTTGATATGCTTAACATGCTTTTTATCGCTCAGTTAATAACATTGAAGTATAAGAACTAGACATATATATATATTTTTTCAGACATTTTTTAGAATTCTACACCTAAATTCTGAAATTGTCAATGGCATTGGACACCTGCTACTCTTTATAGACCTGTGCATATACCTTTCTCTGAGATTGACTGAGCACTTGCTATCCCAGTAATTCAAGAAGTGAGGAAAATTTTCCTTAAATCATTCATTCTGACTGGACCATTTAAGTCGGGAAGTTTGGGGGTTTTTTTAGTGCTCTTTCTGCTTCCCCTACTAATATCCAGAGACAAAAAAGAAGGAGAATGAAAAAAAAACCTTAAATAAATCCAAAGAGTAAGGAGGAAGTGAGATAGGTGTTACATCATTCAGAAATTTGACTGGAGGATGGAATTTTACATTAATTGAATTTTGTTTTCTGCTCCATAGCTGGATTCTTTTATATTTTAACTTAGATACAGAAGAATGCTGAAACATGTGTTTTAGATCATATATTTCCAGAAAGGTTGCTGAGAATACTTTGCTGCTTTAAACAAAAAAGCGAATAAAGAAGTAAACCAAGAAAGTCCCTGTTCAGTGTGTTTTAGGATGGGGTCTCCTATTTCCCTGGGAAGACCTAACATGAAATATAGAATTTATTTCTTTCTTTATTTACTTACTTATATTTTCATTATTTAAATTAAAAGAATAAATACTGTATATGTTTGATTTGGCATAAACATAGGGTTTATACACTGTACGCACACAAATAGAATCATAGAATCATAGGATGATAGAATCATAGAATGCTTTGGGTTGGAAGGGACCTTTAGAGGTCAACTAGTCCAACCTCCCTGCAGTGAGCAGGGACATCTTCAACTAGATCAGGTTGCTCAGAGCCCCATCCAACCTGACCTTAAAGGTTTCTAGGGATGGGATCTCCACTATCTCTCTGGGCAACCTGTTCCAGTGCTTCACCACCCTCAGTGTAAAAAATTTTTTCCTTATATCTAGCCTAAATCTACCCTCCTTTAGTTTAAAACCATTACCCCTTGTCCTGTCACAACAGGCCTTGCTAAAAAGACTGTCCCCATCTTTCCTATAGGCCCCCTTTAAGTACTGAAAGGCCTCTATAAGGTCTCCTCACAGCCTTCTCTTCTCCAGGCTGAAGAGCCCCAACTCTCTCAGCCTGTCCTCGTAGGAGAGGTGCTCCAGCCCTCGGATCATTTTCGTGGCCCTCTTCTGGACCCGCTCCAACAGCTCCATGTCCTTCTTGTGCTGAGGGCTCCAGAGCTGGATGCAGTACTCCAGGTGAGGTCTCACCAGAGCAGAGTAGAGGGGCAGAATCCCCTCCCTCGACCTGCTGGCCACGCTTCTTTTGATGCAGCCCAGGATACGGTTGGCCTTCTGGGCTGCAAGCGCACATTGTTGGCTCATGCCCAGCTTTTCTTCCACCAGTACCCCGAAGTCCTTCTCTGCAGGGCTGCTCTCAAACCCCTCATCCCCCAGCCTGTATTGATATTGGGGGTTTCCCCGACCCAGGGACCTTGCACTTGGCCTTGTTGAACCTCATGAGGTTTGCACAGGCCCACCTCTCCAGCCTGTCCAGGTCCCTTTGGATGACATCCTGTCCCTTAGGCGTGTCAACTGCGTACGTGTAACTTCTTCACAAAAGGATGTGTAAAGCAGAAAATATAAGTTGTCCTTTATTTAGCGTTTCCAGTAATGTTAAGATTTTTTTAGATAAGTCAAGTAAAGTGATGTGTAGCTTCTACAGTCTTTAGCATAATCTGATCAGTGTAATATTAGGAACATTAATCAAGAAGAAATCTTAAAAGAAAAATAAATTTTTTCCTCTTCTATAGTAAATAATGTATGAACTCCTCTCCAGATGGTATCAAGCAAAACACTTTTGGCAATCTTCTAAATAACATAATTCAAAACTACTATTTTGTGCAGAGTAGGAATTCTGTCCTTGACAGACTGTACTCATGAATTCTTTGCTGTGAAGGAAAACAGAATACTGATAAAGAAACCAATATTCAGTTTGCCTAGGTTATCTCAAATGGAACATACAGTTTAATGAAGTTTGAAAAGTTTAGGCCCTAATAATGATTATTATGGGACTCCAAGATTTATAGGGTTAAACAATATTCTCAGCATTACAGTTTAAAAGGTTTAAAACTGAATGAAAATTCCTATATGAGATTATCTTTTAAAAATGGTACAATTAAAGCACTATGGAATGTTAGATGTTAGTGTAGTGCCTCAAACTTCTGCATCAGTCAAACAAGAATGATTTTTTTTTCCTTTCTTTATCACACGTGTCATGAAAATACACCGTGTCAACTATGTGTTCTTAAGTGTAGAAATATACAAGGGATCAACAGCTGCTGAAAAGAACAAGAAGGCTGAATATGGGCATGTCTAACTGCCTTTTTTCAGAGCCCTGAGAGTACTCTTCATTTGTAGTGTAAAATTTAACAAGGGCCAATAAATATTAAATTTTTGCTCAACAGACTGAAATAAGGTTTGTGCTTAACCTGCTGCATTCTGCCTTTGAACAGTAAAAGCTCATATCTTCCAGGTGAGATGTGACAGCAAAGTTCACCATGTTCAATAAAGATCAAATTGGTATATTTTCAAGAGGCAAAGTTCCAGACTGAGGCGGGGGTCAAAGTTTGCTGTGAGCCAGTAATATAGATTAGGGTTAATGTTCTTGTGGCATCTTTGAGACCCTGCTTGGCTTCTACTGAAATCAGTGGAAGAATCCCGATTGACATGATGCAGCCTTGAACTCTTAGATTCTTGTTCCATTTTGTAAAGTAGGTAATAGCATTACAGAAAAGGTCAATCATATACATTTTACTCATGCAGCCAGAGACTTTGCAAGTGAATGTAATTATTTGCATAGCAGGGATTTCTCAGATGAGTAATGCTTTGAAGATCAGATCCCACACTGTAAAATATTTCATGATTCCTGAGGATAAAAAGATAAAAAAAATCCATATCAGGGCTTCCTTTTAAAAATGTATGTATTTATAATTCCTAAATGTAAAAGATGCCTCTGCAACACCAACAAACGAGAGTTTGATGTTACAATTAATCACAAGTGTCACTCCTTATTTACATTTTTGATAGGGAAAAATTGAAAGATTTACCATCTTTGATTTTTTAATTAATGATTATTCATTTGTTATAAGTTGACTACTTAAAGAGAGACTTAAATACTGCAATACTGTATATTATACTGTAGATAAACTTATAATATTGGGTAAAAGTACTGTACAGCAGTTTTTTGCAACTATTTTTTTTTTTAGTGCTGAGAAAATATTCACAGACATTTTATAGAGCTAGGGCTCAGATTCCTAAATCTGAACACCCCTGAGCTTGTGGTTTGTAATACAAGTTATTAAAAATATTACTGTGACAGCCATGACACTGGAACATGAATATAAAGAATAAGGATTTCATATTTGTCCTACTTTTGCCACGTATTCAATATTCAGAACACAAATTTATAACTGTAATAAAGTATGTGTGAAAATAAGCAGTGGTTAATGCTTATTTCTGAAGTACAAAAGAATTAAGAATGTACCAAACATGAAATGAAACAAAGACATAAAAAAACTCTGGTTCAAATTCAATTTCTTAAACATCTTAAATATTCCTAAAAATTCTTAAACAATATAGTAATCATTAATAGGAAATGCCACAGTGACGATAAGAATGACATCACCTTCTTGGAGAAATTGTGGAGGCGTTCTGGATTTTCAATGTCAACAGCATTATTTAGATTTCTCCTCTGTAACCTAAGAAGAGAACTTCCTATGAATATTATGCTGGATGACTATATTCTATTTACTCTGCTGTTTTTCTAGTATAACTTGGGGATAACATAAGGTAAAGAATGGAAACAAATAGCATACAAACTATCCTTTAGGATACTTGTAAAGATAACCTCAAACACTTCCTTTCTATCTTCACTTTTCTTTATAGTGACCAATATACGATAGCAGAGTCTGAAAGAAAAAGCCTGTTTCAGACCCTTTCAAAAGCTGAAGACAGCCAGGAATATCAGAATGATTCCTGTGATGCAAAGAGAAGGGCTATGTACAGCTGAGCAAGCAAATAATACTTTTTCTTCAAAAATCATTGAAATGCATCAGCTATTTGAATCACTTAAAGACACGATCCTCAAACAATGAAAAGAGGGAATGACTTTATTTTGATGGTCATAGTTTATTTGTTTTTTTTTTCAATACTTCCATCATTATGCTTTTGTATTATTTTGCCCCATAAAATTTTTCAATTAATTTAAAAAATTAATTATGTATTAATCCAGGTTACAGTAAATAAAATGCATAACAGAGCAAATATATTTTTCCCAGGAAAAAAAATATTTGACTTATCGTCTCTAGGAATGGTTGACTTTTTTAAACAAGAGAATTTCAAGATAACTAAATTAACACTTTCAAAGGGCCAAATCATTAAAATTTAAACGTATCCTGAACATCATTAACTACTTCATTCCAAAAGTGGAAAATGTAAAATAGGTGTAGTATACTGTTGCCTTAACCAAAATTAGATAAATGTTTTGGATTTCAGTAAAAAATCCACTAAGTACCCACAAACACTTTAAATAATTTCATTACTAAAACAAATGTGAAATTATAATTTGTCTCAGTTTTAAGTCCAGAATACGTGTTAACAACACAAAGGTTGTTTCTTTACCTAGGCATAGAATTTGAAAAAATAAAAAGCAGGGGAAAACTATAAATTATCATATGCAAATCTGAATTCTGATTTTAACTTGGGGATTATTGACATATGATGTCTTAGTTTTACCCTCTTCTTGTTTATTTCACATAAATTTTATAACACAAGATAATAAAAGCAAGGCAGACACAACATTGATCATAAAAACCTACTCACTAACATTTAGCATTTTCAGTTACTGCTTTCAAGTCATTGAATGTGATGGTGAATATTCTACTAAGGCCATATATAAAAAAAAAACAAATGAAGCAGTATGATTATTTACCTACTGAAAGAACAAATTACACAATACCAGTGTAAAAAAATATTTTTATCCACATTTTAAAGGAAGGCCATTAAGATTCACAGACGAACATGTTACTAGGGAAAAACAATGGCCTTTAAAAATAAAAGTAGAAAATAAATTCATGATGGAGTTCCATGATAATTTATGTTGGGTATGTATGGTATCAGACCACCTATCAGTATAAACTTAACATGAATCATATTTAAACATAGAATCATGTTTTTGGTGAAGAAACCAAAGAAAATAATATCATTGTTGTGTGGAAACACCATTCCTGACCTGACATACAATTACATTGGTGTGGATTTATAGTAACTGATCTGGCATCTACCACCTGTGATGATCCCTTTGAACATGTGATAACAAATTTGAATGATAAAGATGAACGGGTACTTGTTCTGTGTATAACACAGACACAGCATTTTTGGTCATGTTCTAAGAATGGATTTATTAGCTCATGGAAATCTGACTTAAAAGTTTGAAAACGTAGTTAAATATGAGATGGTTAGAATGGCTTAATGAGGTATAGCCTATGAGACACAGATATTAATGACAATATTGATGTTCCTTGTCACTCCAAATAAAAATACATTTGCTTAAATCTCCTTTGTTGAAGAAAACTGAAGTGTACACAAATTCAGATATGGAAGCTTTCTGTATTTCATTAAGTCGCCATATCTGATTTTTATGACCTGATATGTCCTTATCTTTAGCTAAATCGCTGGAACAGCAAAAAAAAAAAGAGAAAGATGGTGCCAAACCCACCTTCAGAAGAATCTTCTTCCCCACTCCTTTTCATGTCAAAACGCAAGAGAGAGTTTCAGACCTGAAGCATAATGTTAATGTTTAACTTAGTTCTTTTCATAACTGAGGGAATATTAGTCAGGATGCTTCTATGGTTTGTAGGTAAAGCAGAAGCCTCTTGCACTCCTAAATTAGAAGCATACCAAGCAAAAGCTAATAGTAGCTTCTGGTGATCCCCAAGATAAGTCCACCAATGTAGTATAACTGGAGAAGGATTTTTGCACCCAGTGGCCCCATAAAAAATAGGATTGCCATTGCTAATGAAATGCTGCAGGCCTTGTACTCACTGTCCCTTATGCTGACTGTGCAAGGGCCTAGTCCTGGCCAGCTGTTATCAATTTATTACAGGAACTGGCTGCGTGAGCTTGGCACCATGTGTCTCTTGCTATAATGTGCAGTTTAAGAGTCAGATAACGGCAAAGACTGAAATTATGACACAGGCCAAAAGTAGAGGCTCCAGAACCATAAACAGCTCAGTGACAGTCACGTGCTGGTCACTGAAGAAGCTCAACGTCAAGAGATGGGAAAAGACAGCTTTTGCTTTAAGGAAAGAAGCAGCAGCTAAGTAAATGAAAAAGGAAAAGAAATAAAAAAAACCCAAAAAGTGAAAGAACAGGATAGGGGACCTGCTGGGACTGGCAAAGCAACCTCCATCTCACCTCACCAAGCATGGTGTCAAAGGCTGGGATTTGCCTAGGAGCTCAGCGGTCTAATAAAAGGACAAGATCCTAAATTAAGGTGTGAGGAAAAAAGATGCACACTTTTGTTCTGGCTTCTGTCCTTGAAGGGCTCTTTAGCCTGGCCATGTCAATGACTATCAATGGTATCAGCTGTGAACACTGTATGTTCAAAGATAATGTAGGATATGATTGTTAAGGACTGATGACTTTAAATATGCAATGATAAAAACTAATCATTGGCAATGTGTGTTGCTAATGAATGTTAGTCTTGAAGTCTTGTTTTGAAGTCTGAAACTGGTTTGATTTATTACTTTTTAACATTCCCCTCACAATAATCTCTAATTCTCTGACATACACATACAGACACTCAGTTGCAACTGTTATATCTATAAATGATCATGTTTCTAATTAACTTCTCTTTTATACAATTTGAGTCAACATCTGTGTCATAGTTTTGGATATTATTTTACATTCAGGATCTCATTATGTGTAAAAAAGGACTGTTGTGAATTGTCTTTGCAGCCT
>VYZW01044874.1:0-11516 GCA_013401315.1 Balaeniceps rex | reverse complement strand
AAGGTCTTTTCCAACCAAATGATTCTGTGATTCTATTCTGGGAGGCCGAGGGGCTGGAGGTGTGAGCGGGCGAGGAGTGGGGTCAACCTGTAGATCGGTGGGGCCCAAGACCACCAGCGATGGTGGAGACAACAGCGTGGCGGGGCTGTGAGCTGCGTGCTCTGGAGGGGAGTTTGCAGCAGAGGAGATGCCAGCGGCCACGGTGAGGCTCAGCTGGGAGCGTTTGGGCTGGGGCGTGCCCTGAGCCCCCAGCGTCGTTCAGCAAACGCCCGGGCCCAGCCATAGCTCCGAAACGAGCTGCTGCGCTAATTGGCACCTTTGCTGGCAGCCTGAACGCAGGGCCCCAGCCCGTGGGGACCACGGCTCCCGTCTGCCCAACCTCGAGGGGTCCCTGCGGGGCTGGAGCGAGACGCGCTGTCGCCTCGTCCCTGCCGGGTAGAGGTGGCTGCGGCGGATGGGCGTCTGCCGGCCCCGAGGGTGGCACCGGCAGCACACGTGCTTCCCCGCACCGGTCCCCAGCCTCCGCATCGTGCTGGCAGCTCATCAGCAACTGCATTTCCCCGCCGCTTTCTCTGTTGTCAGAGCGGTGGAAATCGGTCGTCTTCATGGAGGTTACAGCCAGAGGCAAGCGCTCAACCCAGCGACTCCTAAACAGCGTTCTGAAAGCTGCAGCCTTAAGGGCAACCGGCAGTGACGGCCCAGGCAAGCAGCGACGCTTAAAAGCACTTGCTGTAACGCTTAAAAGCACTTGTTCAGCCGCAGCGTGTCCTGCGTTGCTCTGATTTACCCCAGCGCCTGCCCCTGCTCTCCCGGGACGATGGGTTCCCCGGGGGCTGGGGTGGGGGATAACCCCGCTCAGCTCCCGGCAACGCTTCGGGTCCGGCTGCCGGGGGTCAGAAATGGGAATGGCAGGTGATTGGGACAAAGCACCGGGTCACCCCTCTTGCCGGCCCGCGGCGTCACCGGGGTTCAGGGGGCTCCGGCTGCCCCGCGCGTGGGTAAGTCAGGTGCAGGCAATTATGTCTAGACAGGACCCACCGGGAGCGCGGTGCCATAATGGTCCCACGGGGACACCCGTGCAGCTCCGTGCTGCACAAAAGCTGCCTTAAGAGCCCGCGCCTCCCCCTGCTTCTCCAAGAAGTGGAGAAACACAAAAGAGAGAGGCAGGAGGGGTTGGGAGCGGTGGGAGAGAGGGAGGGAGAATCCCCCCATGCCCGGCAGCTAATCCCAGCTCGGCTCCGAGAGGGATCTCGAATAACAAACGTCCCTGGTCGAGGCCAGATGGATTTGATTTAATAACAAAGCAGGGGGGCTTGGGATCATTTCAGAGCCTGCCAAGGGGCCGGATCCTCTGCATGCAGCAAAGGGCCACCTGGTGTAAAGCCAAGCTTGAGCTGCGGGCAGCTGGGATGCTCCCCAAAATGCTGGGATTGCCTTGGCTGCGGGAATCATCCTCCCGCCCCTTGGGAGCTCACGGGGTCCCGGCCGCCCGCGGGGCACCGGGCCGTGCCAAACGCACGAGGGCTGCGGGTTTCTCACGTGGACGCGGCCGGGAGGGAGAAGGTGAAGGGGAGCAGGAGGCAATGCCTGAGGTCGCCGCAGCCCCCGGCTGCGGTGCCTCACCTCGGGAAGGGCTCAGCGCTGCCTCGGGCTCGGCCCTCTCTATGGGGTGGCCAGCGAGAGGAGCAAGGGGCAGCCCTTGGCCCTGCTTTTGCAAAGCCCAAGAGACCCCTCCGCTGCGTCCCACCATGGCTGAAGCCTCCCACTCCTTGGTTTCAGCATCTCGGAGGCGGCTCAGGGCAGCGTCACCCCGTCCCCGTGGCACGCCGAAGCAGGCGGCAGTGGGTCAGACGAGGCAGTAGCACCCAGGGCAGCGATGCTGATGCCGGGTTTTCCCCTGCTCCTGCCTCAAATCCCACCCCGGCTCGGCCTTGGAGAGGGTGGGCGGACGTGTTCGGCGTCCCTGCCTGGTGGGTGGTTGCAGGGAGGTGTTTCTTGCATATGGCACAGCTCAGCCCTTTGGCAACGAGCCACCCAGCTGGCTGAGCCCCCCTCCTGCCCTCGCAGGACCTGTGGGGCCCCGTCCTAGCTCCCAGTGCCAGGAGATGCCGTGGGCTCCGTGGGCCGTGCCTGACCCATCACCTTGCTTAGAGGTCGGTGGCAGCGGGGCGGATGCAGGAGGATGAGGTGCAGGAACGGGGAGCGGGCTGGCCGCAGGCAGCACCAAAAAGTCTTTTACCGGGTGACGCTCCCGCAGCAGGCAGGGTCGCGGCACAACAGAGCAGCACCTCGCTGCCGGGCCATCCCCAACCGCGGTGTTTGCCACGTCTGCCAGTTGGTGCCTGGGCCAGGCAGCCTCCCTGGAGATCTTGTTTCTGGAAACCGGAGAAGCCTCGGCGCTGCCCTCGCCACCTCCCCGAGCAGCGGGGAGGTGCTGCTGTCAGCCCAGCACCTGCAGCTCAGCCCTGCTGTCAGCCTGCTAACTATTCCCGTCCAGATCGCTTGGCGCTTTGCCTCGGGAGCAATGAGATCCCGGCGCCAGCAATGTGCCGGCGAGAGCAGAGGAGCGTTTTGTGCCGGGGGGGAGGACGCCGGGGCTGTGCAGCTGGGCTGGCGGGGCAGTGGGTCCATCGCGGGGACGCCGGCTCCGTGTCCGGCACACTCCGTGCAGAGAGGCTGGGATGCAGGAGCTACATCGCTTGCACCCCGAGCCTCCAACAGCCCATGCTGTCTTTTTGGTCCAACTCTATGAGTTTTTACCTGCGCAGGGCACTGTGTTCGTCTCCATCCCCGTCCCACCCGGTCCTTGGTGGCACCACCTTTGCTCGCTCCGTGCAGGGGCTGCAGCTGGTTTCCGATTCCTGCTTTCCCCTGGCAGCCGTGTTGGCAGCGTGTCCCGTCTCCTGCCTGGCTCACGGGGACTATCTGCTGTCCGGGAGCCCTTTTTCCCCCCTCTCTCCTCCCTCTGCAGCGTGCCGTTGGCAAGCAGCCTGGAGGGAGAAACGGGCCGGCGTAGGGCGGTTGCTGCTCGGGGAGAGGGCGGCGAGCGCTGTGCTGCCGCGCCGGGGTCAGGACGTGGTTGTTACCCCCCACCCCAGCGTCAAGTGGAAACGAGGGGGTGCTCCCCGCACCCCAGAGCTGCATTGGGTGCACGGGAACAAGCGCTGGAGGCAGTGCAGACCCCGGTGGGGGACGTCTCCTCTCCCCGTCCCCTTTGGTAGGACGCCAGCCCGTTATGGGAGCTCGGCACCGTTTATTACCAGGCTCTGCTCTTCTAATGAGAAGCAGTTTCTCAGCGCTGGCGCCGTGCCTATAAAAATGAATCTGTGCCTGTGCTTTTGGTGCCACGTGCTTTGCAGCGAAAGCAGGGATCTGCGGAGCGGGGTGGCATGGGGCGGCGAGGGGGATGGCATCCCCACGGGTGAGCACCCCGGGACTGCCGGGAGCCTGAAAGCTCTGGACGGCAGCGGGATGATCCCCACGTCACCCTGGGTGTCCAGGCTGGGGACTTCTCAGAGATGGGTGACAGCTCTGGCGTAAGCCCCAGCCTCCTCCAGAAGCTGCTGGGCGAGGGTGGCCGCGACGCTGGCGGCCCCCAGAGCCCACCCCTCTCGGCGTCCCCAGGTGATGGGGAGAGGAGGTGCCGTGGACAGTGTTGTCCCAGAACTGGACTCTCCTCTTCTGTACTGCACACGTCAGACACGAGATGGTGCTGCCGTTCGCTCCTGTTCCCTGCCTGGGGAACCGGGATGTGCCGAGTTGAGCTTTGGACCTTGTCCAGCTGGGAGAGCACCCCGCTGCTAAACACAGCCTCTCCCGGGGGACAGATCCAGCGTCGCCCACGGCGTGTGCGACCCTGCCATCGCTTCCCGGAGAGCTGGCAGCTCCCCTTGCCCGCCGCGTCTGCGGGGTGCAGGCAGGCGGGCGCGGAGAGGCTGCGGGTTGCGGGGTCCACGCGGTAAGAGGCGGTTTTGTGCCGGGTCTTTGCCGACGCACGGGGACGGCTGGCTGTGCCGGCCGCTCGCTGCCAAGGGGAAGGGGACCGGGATGGACCCGGCCGTGCGTCTGCAACATCATGCGACCGGGCAGACCCTGGGTGTCGGCTCTTGCTTGACAGAGCTGAGGGCTGTGCAGAGCATGGAGCGTGGATGATGCTGTAAAATCATTAATAATACACAGATTATTTGTGTTATGGTACTTCCCAGTGTCCTCGGATGAGAGCAGGGCTTGGCCTCGCAGGGGGCCATGCGTATACGTCGTACCGGAGGGGGTGCGATACTGGACCTGTTGGTCACCAACACGATTAAGCTGATGGGAGACGTCAAGGTTGGAGGCAGCCTGGGCTGCAGGGATCACGCACGGGTGGAGCTGGCGGCCCTGAGGGCTATGGGGCAGTAAAGTCAGGACGCTGGATTTTAGGAAAGCCAACTTGGAGCTGCCCAAGGAGTTGGTCAACAGGAACCCCCGGGAAATGGTCCTCAGGGACACGGGAGCAGAACAGAGCTTTAAGGACGCTTTCCGTAGAGCGCAAGAAATCAGGAAAGGACGGCGAGAGATCGGCATGGCTGAGTGGAGACCTGCTGGTCTCATGGCTCTCTGCGGCAATCGGGGTCTCCACCGGTGCCGGCACAGCCGGCACAGCCCCCTGTCCTGGTACCACAGGCTCCATCCTGCCCAGTCCAACCCAACCCTCTGGTTTCAGCTCCGCCGTCAGATCAAAGGCCGGGATCTCCCTGCTGGGCAAAGGAAAGGGCAAGAAGGAACCGCACAGGCGGTGGCAGCGGGGCCAGGTATCCTGGGAAGAGCACGGGGACGCTGCCCGGTTGTGTAGGGATGGGGTCGGGAAGGCCAAGGCGCGGCTGGAGCTGGACTTGGCAAGGGACGCAAAGAATAAAGAGAAGGGTTTCTGCGGGTGTGTCAGCCAGAAGAGGAATTACCGCGGCCTTTCAATACTTGCACGAAAGATGGGGACAGGCTTTTTAGCAGGGGCTGTAGCGATAGCACAAGGGGCAATGGCTTTAAGCTAAAAGAGGGGAGGTTCAGACTGGATGTAAGGAAGAAATTTGTTGCGCTGAGGGTGGGGAGACACGGGCACAGGTTGCCCGGAGATGGTGGTGGAGGCCCCGTCCCTGGAAACTTTCCAGGTCAGGTTGGACGGGGCTGTGAGCAACCTGATCCGGTTGAAGATGTCCCTGCTCGCTGCAGGGGGGTTGGACTGGATGGCCTCTAAAGGTGCCTTCCAACCCAAACTATTCCATGATTCTATGATTCTACATGCTTAAAGAGACCACCTCTATCCGGAGAAACTCCCAGGTGAAGAGCTAAGCTGGGAAAAGGCTGGAAGAACACGCTTACCCCAGTCTGGCAAATGGGGAAACTGAGGCATGGATCCATGCCTCATGGATAGATGAGCTTTGAGGACTCCACGGCTCACTGGGAGGTGAAGGGGATGTTTGCTGGGGTGAACTGAGCCCTGCGGACCAGGCACGGCGGATCTGAAAGGCCGGCGTGGGCGGCCAGAGAAGTGCAAAGGTAGAAGCGGAGGCAACTGGAAGGGGAAACTCACCTCCAGCACAGGAGCGGGAGGACGGTTTGGTGCTCTCTGTCTCTGTCGTCGCAGCCAAGGGTGTCTCCTGACTGTCCGTGAGTCATTCCTGGTGGGGTCCGTCCTCCAGCCCCTCTTGTGCAGCGGTTCTTGGGGCTCGTGTGTGTAACCAGCACCCTGCGCTCCTCCTGGGCGAGCTGGGGCGGCTTGGTGCATCGATAGCTGCCGTCGGGCCCCGCAGCCTCCGTCCTCATGGCTCTCTGCGGCAATCGGGGTCTCCACCGGTGCCGGCACAGCCGGCACAGCCAGCACAGCCCCCTGTCCTGGTACCACAGGCTCCATCCTGCCCAGTCCAACCCAACCCTCTGGTTTCAGCTCCGCCGTCAGATCAAAGGCCGGGATCTCCCTGGTTTCTCCCGTCCCAAACCTCCTCTGCGAGTTCGAAACAGTGGCTGAACCACAGGGCTTGCGAATCTCAACCCGCAGCCACGGGGCACTTGGCAACAGGCAAACAAACAGCGCGGCGCTGAGCTCGGCTGCTGGGCTCCGTCACGCCGCAGCCCATAATTAATAGCGAGGAAGGAAAGGCCCGTTCGGCTGCTTGGCCTCTCCTGCCTGGGACAAGACGGAGCCGAGGCACTTCTCCGTCGCATTTTGCCTTTGATGTTAATTGATTCATTTCCAGCGTCCGCTGCCTTCTACGTCCAAACCCCATTAAGAAAACTCCCACTGCTCCTCCGCCCCCGTGCTCGGAGATGCTGCAGGATCGGCTCAGATCGGCAACGCCGGCGAACCTCTGCCGTGTGGGTGCTCCGGCTTCACCCCACGTTCCCTGGCAAACCGCAGCCCGCACACTCCCTGCTGCCATTTTGGGGGCTCCAGTCCCTTCCCCGGAGCCGATACGCAGAGCTTCCCCCCCGCCACGGGGCAGATTTGTTTGCTTTGCTTTGGGGAAAGACTTTTTTTCCACCCGTAGCGTAGACGAGAGCAACCTCGGGGTTGCTCTGACTCCGCGGAACCTGGGCCGGAGCGAGCAGGTAGCGAATCCTGCATCCCGCTTGCTCGGGCGGCCCACGCCGTGCTCCGACCGCGGCTTCGTGCAACGTCCTGCTCTCGTTCCTGCAACCGAGCCCGTTGCTTTTTCTCGTTTAATCTGTGGGGCTACCCCAGCGCTTCCGTTTTGCGCTATTTCGAGTGCGATTTATTTTTTTTTTTTTGAAATTTATTTCGCTTTTTGCGGTACTGAAGGGCGGTAAAGCCAGCCAGCCCACATCCCTCTCCTCTCCTGCCCCAGCCGAAAAGCGGAGCGGGGCTGGGAGGGAGCCGTGGTAGCAAATAGCAGGAAAACACCTCTGTTGCAGAAAGCTCTGTAAAGGGAAATGAATGAAAGGCGGCGGCTGACGCACCCATCTGGGCTCAGGGTGTTTTGGCCGGCACAGCTTCCCCCATCCATGGGTCATTTCCATCTCCAGGAAATCCAGCGGGATGCAGAGGAGGGAAGGTGCTCGGCTGCCAGCGGCCCCTGGGCACAGCTTGCGTCCCCCCCCCGGTGCCCCGCGGTGCTGCGGGAGGGTGGGTTCCCCTCCCCAGGAGGGTGCAACCCCAGCGCTGAGCATTGAGCCGCTCCGAGCAGCTCTCCGCTGCAGGAGGAACCCGGGGGATGCTCAACGTGCCAAGCGTGCGGGGAGCGTGAGTCACGCCTCGGGACCGGGAGATAAAACGCCATAAATGTTGTATTTTTCCCTTCGGATCCTGCTCTCTGAGCTTTTCAGCGTTGCTCGGTCACGCTTCGCCGCGGCAAGGGTTGCAGATTTAGGAGGAAAGGAGGGAAGAATTGATATTTCTGTGTCCCTGTGATTCAGAGCTGAAAGAAGCAAACGCCGTATTTTGTAGGAGAAAACGTCTGGGGTGTAACTGAGGAGTTCATTGCTGTAGGATCCAGGGCGGCCAAAAGGCCAAACGGGCTCACGAAAGGGATGAGGTGGTGGTTTTGGAGGACCGGTAAGTTTGCGAAACATCTCTGGCACAAGAAGACCTCGAGCTGCTGGTAGCTGGATGTGCTGGGGCTGGATTTCCTTCAGCCGGTGTGTGAGATGGGTCGTCCGCTCTGCTCCCGGGTGGACAGCGATGCCGGCATCTGGAGACATGACCCCTTCTTGACCAACCTGATCTCCTATGACCAGGTGACCGCTTAGTGGATGAGGGAAAGGCTGCGGATGTTGTCTGGACTTTAGTAAAGCCTTTGACACCGTCTCCCACAGCATTCTTCTGCAGAAACTGGCTGCCCATGGCCTGGACAGGGGTGCTCTGTGCTGCGTTAAAAACTGGCTGGGTGGCCGGGCCCAAAGGTGGTGGTCAATGGAGGTAAATCCAGTTGGAGGCCGGTCACAGTGGTGTTCCCCAGGGCTCAGCGTTGGGGCCGGTTCTGTTCAACACCTTTATCAACGACCTGGACGAGGGGATCGAGGGCACCCGCAGCAGATGACACGGAGCTGGGTGGCAGAGTTGATCTGCTGGAGGCAGGAAGGCTCTGCAGAGGGACCCGGCCAGGCTGGGTCGATGGCTGTGACCAACTGGATGAGGTTCAACAAGGCCAAGTGCCGGGGCCTGCCCTTGGGCCACCACAACCCCACGCCACGCTGCAGGCTTGGGGGNGCACCTCGAGTGCTGGGTTCAGTTCTGGGCCCCTCACTCCAAGAAGGACCTGGAGGTGCTGGAGCGTGGGCAGAGAAGGGCAACGAAGCTGGGGAAGGGTCTGGAGCACAAGTGCTGTGAGGAGCGGCTGAGGGAGCTGGGGTTGTTCAGCCTGGAGAAGAGGAGGCTGAGGGGAGCCCTCATCGCCCTCTACAACTGCCTGAGAGGAGGGTGCAGCGAGGTGGGGGTCGGTCTCTTCTCCCAATAACAAGCGATGGGACGAGAGGCGATGGCCTCAAGTTGTGCCAGGGGAGGTTTAGATTGGATATTGGGGAAAACTTCTTCACGGAGAGGGTTGTCAAGCACTGGACCAGGCTGCCCAGGGCAGTGGTGGAGTCCCCATCCCTGGAGGGATTTAAAAGCCGGGCAGACGAGGCGCTGAGGGCCATGGTTTAGTGGTGGGCAGGGACGGTTGGACTCGGTGATCTTAAAGGTCTTTTCCAACCAAACGATTCTGTGATTCTCCAGGGAGCTGCCAAGAAGTGGCCGAAGGAGCCATCCCCGGCTGTGAGATGGTGGCAGCCACCCAAGGAAACGGAGCTGCGCGGGGACTGCCGGGAAGGTGGGGATGCCGTCTGAAAACACAGGGTGCGTCTGCCCTGTCCCACCTGCGCCGAGGACACCAGGAGGAACGTCCCAAGGTCAACGTGCGCTAATGTTCATGGACCATCCCTGGCCTCTCCCCGGTTCTTCCTGCTAAAGGCAGCAAAAGCGGGGTGGATATCTGCGCAGCGGGCGTGGGGCTCCGGGTGTTTGTCCTGGCATCGTCCCAGCTCGTGTACTTTGTCCCCTGGCCTCGTCACCGTCCCCATCCCTTCCCCAGGGCTGCAGGAGTGAGTGAGCAATGCCCGGAGGCCGTTCTCCGGTACAGGGCAGCCTGGCCCTGCACAGCACCCCAATTAAAAGTGGTTTTTAATCCCGGTAGCTGCCCGCAGAGCAGGAGCAAAGGTACCGGGCCGGGCGTCACATACCTGGGCAAAACGTAGGCGAGGTCACCTTAGAGGCAGGGTTAGTTCATCCTGACGCCATCCCCGGAGATATTTGTCTCGTGGGATCCTAAAAGCCCCAAGCAACAGAGACCTTCGAGCACGCGGCTGTTTTACCGTAGGAGCGGCGACAGCCCCTGGCTGCAATTTCTTGCACCCGGAGCCGGCCACCTCGGGGCTTCCCAAGGGGCAAAGGAAAGGCACCGGGAGCGCCGCCAACCTGGGGACGTTCGCCCCGAGGCCAGGTTTGGGGCTGGGCTGGAGGCGTGGAGGACGCTGGGGAAGCTCAGCAGGGCTGTGGTGAGCCCCGGGGGCAGAGCGGCTTTTATCCACCTTTCCTGCGGGTCCTCGGCATGGCAGCCGGGGAAGGTCGAGCACCGCGAACGTCCTGGATCTTCTCCAGCTCCATCCTGCACAAACATCCCTTCGGCACCTCCACTGCCCCGCGAGGAAGCTGGTGAGCTGCCGCCCCGTTGACACAGCCGGGGATTGCTCTGGCCTGGGATGAGGGCAGGCAGGTCTGCATCCTGCCCGTGGCGTTGGCTGCCAGGCCCTGCCAGGACTCGGAGGCTCCGGCGTTTTCCATGCCAGGCTGAGCTGGCACAGGCTGCACGGGATGAAAACCTCCGCAGCCCTGCAAAGCGCAGCCCTGCCCGCACATCCCTGGCCGTGCCGCAGGCTGCCCGCGGCTGGGCGAGCGGCAACGCCGCGGGACTATCGTCAGCCCAGCTCGAGTCGTGGCCGGGGGGGCTCAGGAGGGAGCCCCCAGCCCCGTGCATAGAATCACAGAATCATTTGGTTGGAAAAGCCCTTTAAGATCATCGAGTCCAACCATCCCTGCCCACCACTAAACCATGGCCCTCAGCGCCTCATCTGCCCGGCTTTTAAATCCCTCCAGGGATGGGGACTCCACCACTGCCCTGGGCAGCCTGGTCCAGTGCTTGACAACCCTCTCCGTGAAGAAGTTTTTCCCAATATCCAATCTAAACCTCCCCTGGCACAACTTGAGGCCATTGCCTCTCGTCCCATCGCTTGCGTTGACACCACAGCCTGGTTGCATCCCTGCCTGGGCGTATGGTAAGGGACGTGGCTGCTTTAAACCTTTTTATAGCACAAAGCGTGAGGGCAACCAGGAATCACCACTAACAGCTCTGCTTTTTTTTAATTTGCAAAGCCTCCGGTCCCCCCCCCCCCCCACAACTCTGCCCTGCCTCGAGGCACCGCACGGAGAGCACCCGCTGCAGGAGATCCCCCAGCTCCCCGCCACGGCAGAGATGACTCCGCAGCCGCCTGCGTGGGAAGCGGAGATTAATTTCCAGCAGTCGTTAAGGTTCCCCTAATTTGCCCCAGGTGTCTGGGCAAAGCGCAAAGAGATTTTTAACTCCTTCGAACCCCCGCGTCCAGATTGATGGGGGCGAGCCAGGCTCCCGACGTTCCGCTGCGGGAATGGGTGTCGTTCCCGAGGTGGGATTTAACAGGGCCCGTCCCAGGAGGGTGCGTGTGTGCGTCCGTCCGTCCCGTACCCCGTGCCGGCCTGGGCTGGCGCCAGCCCATTGTCTTCGCTTTTCCTGCACGCGCCAAGCTCGCCGCTCGGGGAAAAAAATGCTCATGAAAATGTGAGCGTGACCCCCAACCCGGCGACGCCGGGGGGTTGTGGGGAGCAGAAAACTGGTTTGCTCAGGATTTTACGCTCAGAAAGTTGCTCCTTTCAGTGAAATGGGATATTTCGGGGGGATGCATGTGTGGTCTACTGACTTTACGGAAAATAGGCTGATCCTGCTCTGCAGGAACGATCCTCAGCCAAGTTGGGAAAGGGGCAGGAGGGCTCAGCATCCCATCCACCCCTGATCCCCGACGTACTTAACGTGCGGGTTGGATAACGGAGCCCCGAAGCAACGCGGCACCAAAATCAGCTTTTCCTTTAAAACCCTCCCCTCCTGGGGAAGCCATGAGATGCATTTTCCGTCGGGCTGCCCGGAGCGGCCGCATCGTGCCGCTTGGCAGCCCAGCTGCGGCGCCAGCGCTCCTGGGTTTGGCGAGAGTTTGGGGGAGCGCAGGGCGTGCCACAGACCCCGGGGCGCGCTCCCCTCTGCCCCAGCACGTTGGGTGTGCTCCTGTCTCTGCTGCTGCACCCATGGGTTCCTGAGCCCGTGGGTCCCTGCTAAAGGGGGATTTGGAGGCTGGATTTTTGGGGATGCTTTTGCTCCCGAGAGTGAAGCGTGGGACTTGTGGGGGGGACGCGCAGGCATCCCTTGGTCGACAGCCGGCTGGACATGAGCCAGCAGCGTGCC
>VYZW01044869.1:22664-39884 GCA_013401315.1 Balaeniceps rex | reverse complement strand
AAAAGTAACTCTAACTCAGCTGAAACCAGGACAGCTGATAAACTCGTATGTTGTATAACATTACCTCAGTGTTACACTTTCCTCAATCACATTTTCAAAATTAATTCCGTTTGTTAGAAATACTGCATTGTCTTGAAAGAAGTTATAAACTAGGCAAGAAAGGATGGAAATAAGCATATTTAAGCATGTCTCAGATATCTTGTAATTAGAATTAGAGTCATTTACAGAAAAAAATTCATTATACTTTTCAATTACTATCACATAAGATGGCTTCCATTCTGGGCTACATTCCTGGAAATCTTCCAAGTGAAATGCCTGAAAGTGAATGCAAAAGAAAGTATGTCTATTTAAAGAAACCACGTATGCCTTTAGGAGAAAACAAGCCATGTGTGTGCAAGATGGATGTCATTAACCGACTGCAGTGTTTGACAAGGGAGGAGACAAAGCAGACAGTACTAGGGGGACAGAAGGTCTAAGTCAAGATAAGAACTATGGCGTAATACAATATAACACGTAATACAACAGCAGGTTCAAAGAGGAGGATAGCATTCAAGGTCAGGTTGGATGGGGTTTTGAGCAACCTAATCTAGCGGAAGATGTCCCTGCCCATGGCAGGGAGGTTGGAACTAGATGGTGTTTAAAGGTCCCTTCCAACCCAAACCATTCTGTATGATTCTACGATATTCCAAGTCACATGCCAGGACTATCCTTCTAAAAATGGTGGGGGTTGATGTGCATGCCCAGGACACAAGAAAAAAAGAAGTCACAGTAGTTAGCATGAGAAACGATGACTGGAATCATCATGTGTCACATAGAGCAACACAAAAAAATATTCCAGTTGTTTAGTAGAAGGGCTTCACTAGAAGCCAGTAACACCATGTTACAGAGCATCAGCCGTACTATGACCAAATACTATGGGTAGTATAATCAGTTACTGATGTTATGAGCAAAGAGATCAGATCTGAAAAATGTTGATAGATTCTGAAATTAACTTTCTAGCTAAGGATCATAAGTTTATCCTAAATGTTACAATACCTGCACTGATCACATTCTTATTTTGATAATTTAGGGAAGACTACGTTTACATGTACATTTGTAAGTAAAATCACATACTTTCAAAGTACCAACTAGGCAAATATTTTATTTCATGTGTATCCTTTTTCTCTTGTTTAGATATAATCACATGTAGAAATTGCATGTGTAGACAAGAAGAATTCCATTTTTAACAATGTTTACTGAAGAAATTGCCACTCAGTTAAGTGAAGTAACCAGAGCTGGTAGCCAGGAATTTGTAATCTCATTCATGCTAGGATTGTGTTGATCTTTGTGCTCCCTTAGAAGGTTTTCCACATATGGAATTGATTTTCCTCTTAGATCAGTGTATTCAAGAGAGACTTCAGTAAGCCCATGGAGTTATGCAGATTTAAATGAGGAGAGAAAGAACAAGCCCAGCTGACTCCATGAGTTGCTAGATTTACATAAAATAAAAATCTTCAGTCCATGGGGAAACTGCAGCGTCTCAACAATTGTTGTCATAGCAGATTAGCATAATCAAAAGATCATAGTACTTCTGACTGAAAACTTTTCTGAAAAACCTAACAATTAGTGTCCCAGTACAAGCAGATGCAAGGTGAAAACTTGAGAATCTGGCCTTTGTTTTGATGCCCTGATGAGAATCAAGAGTTTTGGAAAAATCTGGCCTACACTGCCATTATGAATACTAAAAATATGGCTTTATACGTGCAATTCACGTCACTTCTGTATTTAACAGTACCCAGTGCAGCAATGCCACCATATGGTGTAGTCTTCTTAGTTATATCAGTATTTAAATGACAACACCAACAGGAGCTCATGGAAATACAGCGATCATGAGTCAGTACATGGATAACAGTGCCAGTCACAGACATCCTCAGAGAGAGAGTGGGAAATGCCTGAAGGAATTAATTGGTTTCTAACAGCCTTCCCCATTACTTTTAAACCCCTACCTAATTTGCGTCTGTAGGATTCACAAGCAGGTTCACATCTCCTATCTTTTGAACACTGCAGGATGAGATTTTTTTTCCCCCCACCTTGGAATAAACCAGGCCATGTGCAACTGAGCAGGCAGTAAACATGTAAGATTGACTCTAGTTTGCACTGAGTTTTTTCTGCCCAGGCATCCTACCTCCAAGGGGAGAGTACTCCACAGTGCGTAGGAACTCTGTCATGCTGGGATCTTCATCAGAATGCATCTGAATTTTCTCCCAAATTCCAGTTTTTAAGGAGCACACATGAAACATACAGCAATTTTCCATCAAACTGAAAGAAAAACCCTAAACCCAAACCTCATATAGAATATTTTCCTTCTTTATTTATGCATCTTATCATTTCTGGAAAGGCTTGAGACCTGTAGTTAGACTTCACAGAATCACAGAATCACAGAGTCATTTGGTTGGAAAAGACCTTTAAGATCATCAAGTCCAACCGTACCTGTCCACTACTAAACCATGTCCCTAAGCGCCTCATCTACCCGTCTTTTAAATACCTCCAGGGATGGGGACTCGACCACTTCCCTGGGCAGCCTGTTCCAATACTTGACAACCCTCTCCGTGAAGAAGTTTTTCCTAATATCTAATCTAAACCTCCCCTGGCGCAACTTGAGGCCATTGCCGTTCTGTTCCTTTAAAAGCTACTCTGCACTATTTGCACATGTCACTGTTCACAAAAGATGAGCCCAGTACCAGATACAATTCCTTAAAGTTTTGGCATTCAAAAAGCAGATCAAAACTGCATTAATTCCACTGTCCTGGACAGCTCCAGTTTGACTATAAGTCAATAAGTACACTTATTTCCTTCTGCATTTTCAAGTAGGTAGTCCATTTTCTACAGTTCTTGTAAAGTGTCATATGCTTTTAGAATATGTTTGAAGTTTACTTACAGTTTGTTTGCAATATGCTTGGGGATCCTTTGCACTGAAAGCTGATCTGTTAATGTACTGTAACGGTTATCATGGACTTCTTCCAAAGTACATTAATGTCAATGGAAGAATCACAATAAACTCAGTGAAATACAGACCAAACCCTGTTTCCCTATTATTAATGTATGGGTGGACATAGATTAATAAGCTGTTCTCACAAATATTTCCTTAATACTGCTCTCATAGGTGCCACACTACTTGTTTGTGTTGAGAGGTATACATCAAATAGCATCTTAATAGCATTGGCACAATGAAACTGTGGAATATATTCTCGCAGAGAAAAAGACACTATTTATATCACTGGCTGTTCAATTCTCTTTCTAAAAACATATTGGGAGACCAAAGATTCTTACGTGTAGAGGAGTAAAACATTTAAAAGAAAAAAAATTTTAAAACTTTTGGTTTCACATTTACATCCTCTTCTTGATTTACCTGTTGCCTTTATTTTAAACAGAGAGATCCAAGGATGAAAATTTTACTTTTAATAGCATGCCACTCTAACCACCTATCATGTGAAAAAGCATTTTTTTTAATTCAAAAAAAAAAAATCTATATGAAGAGTCTAACAGCCTAACAAAGCCATGGATTGATTCCAGGTCTGTTTCTAGAGACTTGTGCAAAATGAAGTTCTAAAAAGATTTCATGCTTTCTAATCCCAGTATCATTAACAGTGAATATTTTTTAAAAATCCCCTTTTTATATATAACAAGGCCTTAAAAGATTGTGTGGTTTTTGATACATAATCTTCACCAGCAGTTGGAACAGAAACATCACAGAGGGAGAAGAGATGCTCTCATGGGCAGTTAATATCAATACCTTTCATATTGAGATTCTAGAATTACTGCTCTGTGATTGGCCTTCCATAACAGTCAAATCAAGTATCAGTTTATCCCTGTAACACTGCAATAATATTTATGATATTTTTTCTGTTACTGATTAATACAAACAGAATAAAAGAAAACTGATCAGTACCATCTGATCCCTATTGGTTTTTCAAAACCTCATCTAAAGCTTTCTAAAGTTAATGGAAAGATGCCTGTTGACTTCAGCAAGTTGTAGGTCAAATCTTATTAGGATACTTTTTCTTGAACAAGCAGAAAGGGGAAATAATGGAGAAACAGAATTATCTTCTGCTGCATTTTAATAATTCTGCTTTCTCAAAAAGGTTTTCAATTCTGACTGGGCTAACCACTGAGGTCAAGGAATAGGAACAAGACCAGAAGCCCACCAAGAGTGCTCCAAGACAGATTTCAATGATCAAGAAACTATTTACTATTAAAAAAAAAAGGCGCACAACATGAAAACAGTATAAAAACAAAAGTGAAGCAGTCATTTTAGCAAATGGTGTAATAACCAGGGATTGCTGGATCACATTTGTGCCTTAAAAGTTATCTGAAAGTCTCTGGTTATGCCTGGATCTGTGAAGTGCTGGAACATTTGGCAGTGCAGACTTGGATCCAGGCTTCACCACATTATTTTGGTATTGTCAAAATCACTAGAGTACCGGATGCATTATTTATGCTGGCTGTGGAAGAAGAGATGGTGCCTATTCCAGCACAGAGTGGCAGTTGATCCATCATAAAGCCTGCCATCACAAAGCAACCCGCCTGCAGCTTTCAGATAGATTTGAAAGTGGACTGTGAGTTTAAAGTCTTGATGGCAGGTCTTTAGGAGAATTTATGGTCTTTGGAAGGTGAATTTTGTTACAAGAAATGAGAGAAAAACATTAAAGATGAAAGCTGAATCTTTCAAGGTGATCTAGAAAGGTTAGACATACAGATCTTGTTAAAATTTTGCTAGTGCTTTCAGGAATTTAAAGATGTGAAGGGGAGTTGTTTTTCTGGATAGTCCCTACCCCATATTGCAAACTGGAGCTCTGAGAGGTCATAGTTCCTCCATCCTTTGGCTGCTTGCAGGGTCCATTTTCTTCTTTAGTCTTTGCTATACTGAACTGGTGTTGACTGACACTCTAGAATTGAAGATATTCAGGTTAAAATCTCAGAAAGATTCTTATTTTTGTACCTTGCAGATACTAGACACATTATTTTTAAGATAACCTTGAGTGGTAAACGTATTTCTGCCATAGTTCAACAATTTTTAAATATCTAGATTTTAGTATTGAATCAAATCTGTTGCTACTCAACATGTCAATGATAAATACAGTCTGTATGCTCAAATACTTTTAAAAGGTTTTGGGGTCAACTTTGTCATAGCAGCTTGAACTGTAAAAGACATGACAAAGGCATCAAACTTATACAAACTCTGTATCATATTCTATGAATAATGTAAAATAAATGTGCCAGATTTGTACTTCTGGGTGGCAAGGTTGGTGCACAGATGTGGTACTAATGATAATGGAATTATTTTCTAAGGTTCAAGCTGATTTAACAAGTCCAAAGAAGAACGATTACACATTGATGATCATGTATAGAAAGAGCTGCAAGTAAAATTTCAAAATTTAGATCCAAAATGCTAAATTCTGGGCCAGGAGTGGTTTTAAGCAGAGCTCCAATTCTGTCTTGTTCAGAAGTGAGGATAAACACAGGATTGCCTCATGTATCCAAGCACGGAGAAATGCAAGGACGCTGAGACTGCTTTGATAAGGGTGCCCTGTGCCAGTGTATTGGCCACTTCTCTCAATAACAAAAACAATGTAAGTGTATCAATAATAACAAAAGTGAAAAGGCATGGCAGAAAGTTTTTGCTAGGCTTTTGAAATTGTGGAAAAATGATTATTTCTGTTTGGTTATCAATAATTTTATTAAGATACAAGTATGGTGCCTTAAGACTCCATTTTTGCAGTAAATAGTGGTTGCTAGAAAGGTCTGATACAGACCACGGAACTGTGAAATAAAACTGGGTGGATCTAGACAGTCCGTGAATGAGAGCATTAAAATTCAAATGGCTTTTTCCTGGGAGCAACAGAGGGTTCAGATAAAGTTTATTTTCTGAATGTCTTAGTTTCCTTAAAATGGCTTAACTGCTAATTTTAAAAGTGGTGACTGAAGGCAGTTAGGCTCAGCTGGTGTCACACAGCTATGTATAAAAAGATTACTTGAAGCTGTGCTTTAGTTCAGTTGATTGAACCCAATAATTTATACTGCAATACCCTAGATGCTGCATAGTCATTATGAATAAGCAGTTTTCAAAGAGCTCTGAATGTTTGCGTCTTGCAGTGATACACCATTACCTCATAGCACAGTCACATCTTGAGACTATCAGTGAGACTATCAAGACTATCTTGAACTAAGTAATTAGTGGCTATCTAGGAAACGGAACTGCCCATTTGTGTCATTTCTGTATTTTCCTATATTTAAGGATTTAATAATATGTCAGAAGTCTAATTTGATTTTGAAGGATTTAAAAAAGTATTTGCTTAATTTATTGCCTGTTAATATCTTATTAGTTTTGGGAAGATTTTATCCCCAATTTTTTATCTCCTGAGAGTTTACCAACATCATAAACCCAATGTTTATTCAACCATCAGTCATCACTGCCTTAGAGGATTATAAGGCTGAATAAACGAAGCTATTATGTCTTTTGTTATTACAACTTTGAACCCAGTGAGCTTGTTGCTATCAAAAAAGGGGTATACACTCCTTAGAAAGATTAAGCAGAGTTTGGATAAGGCATCTAGTTTGCAGATAGTCCTAAAGTATTGATTTAAAATATCAAATTCATCCTCACAATCAAAAGAAGAAAACATAAAATCTATGGTTTCATGTCTGGAAAGAGATTGGCAAGCTTCAGTTATTTGAGAATAGCTTTTACCTCTTCCTAAGCCAAATAAACTTGATTAGCAAAATAAACAAAGACAGACAGAGACATGTGACTGTAAACATCAGAAGCTGTTAATATAGAACAGCTCTTGTTACAAGGACTCTCTCTGCAGTCAGGGAGGAGTGGTGGAGCTTATGCAAGTGATCTCATAGTGTAGCGTGGTGTTTGGTGTTTCATGATACTGAGCACCTGGGCCTTGACCCAACAAAGCTCTTGAGTATATGCTGGTCCTTAAACACATACATAGTGAACTGAGGGACAAGTCTGAAATTTCAATATAGAGAGCTGGAATTTTTCAACATGACCATCATGAGGTCAGGTACTATTTCTCCTGTTGGAGTAATAGAAAACTTTTGAAATGATGCAACTAGTTTTATGTTGTTACTTTGAAGAAGATACTCTTTATCATAAACTAGCCATCAATTACACATTAGACAGGTATATATGTATAAAAAATACATATACGTAAAATTTAAGTGATATTATGACAGCACTGGTGCTGAATTTAAGATTTATAGATGTTAATGCAAAGCCCTCTACTGCTAAGATAAAAGGCATGCTTTTTATTGCCATGCCGTTAACAGAGCCATCAACCTCTAAATATGATCTACCTTTCGTTTTGGAAAGGTAGTGTATGATACTAAATTGTTCAAACTTATTCTTCATTCTAAGATCCATAAAACTCAAATTCCTGAATACACTGGCACTTGCAAAAATGTTTTGGACCAGATCCAAAGAGCTTTCTTAGATGAATACTCCAAGACGACCTTTGACTGTGTGTTTAGTGTCACAGAGTAAGTGTGGGGTTTGTTCAATACAAAGCCACTTTAAGATTTTTTTGGAATTATTTTTATATGTAATTTCCCATTAAATTTTCTATGTTAATTTTTTTTTTGACATTTTTGTGGCAAAAATAGACTGCTTTTTTTTGCTAACTTTTGTGATAGAGTATTAACGAGTTTTAACAAGCTACACAGTTGAGGAAGCCATTATTAAAATACACAAGATAACAGTGGCATGTTCCAAAATGTACCCTTATTATCATATGTTAAGTGATCAGAAAACCTAGTATTTTCCTTGGAACATTGCTAGCATTATATACTTTACAACTGTGATAAGGTTCTTTAGCTATTGTATGTACTGAAAACTGTTGCAGAAAGTCACTTCTGGGTTGATTTTACAAACATGAAGAGAAAGGAAGTAATGATTTTAACTGTACCTTTCATTTGCTTATTGAAATTGTGTTCTGCTGTACCTTGGATTACTAACCAGGACTAAATTATACACATCTAAAATAACATTGCTTACTTCTTGTGGTTGGGGGTTTTTTGGTTGGTTTTTTTTGTTGTTGTTGTTTGGTGGGGGTTTTTTTCCAGAAAATTTCTGTGTGCTTCTGAAGTATTTAATGTAGAAATAAATTCCCTAGGTTAGCCTAGTAGTTTAATTTTCTTCAGAAGAGATACTATCTGCTTACAATGGATAGAAAGATGATCTCCTCATCCCTAAAAGTGTACAAAATAAACATAATGGAGTAAATCAGTTATGATACCAATCATACATGCTATGGAGCTAATAAGAGTGGCTTTGTGTGTACAAATGTTTCCTTAATCTTAATTAAAAAGTATTATTTTTAATTTTTAAAAGAAAGGAAGAAAAGTGGAAAGTGATAATATTTAATTAAAAAAATCAGGAAAATATTTATTAATTTCTTTTTACTGAAGAAAAAAATTTCTAAGGATTAAAGAGTTCCAATATTTTTCAAGACTTTTGTAGTTGCTTTCTGCATTTGATTAGGAATATATGCACTATGTCAGCTGAAATAAAAGTGTGAAGAAAGATTCAGAGAAGGAAGTCTCAGTTTAGAAACAAGCAGAAGTAAAGAAAAGAAAAGAACTGAGGAGTGACATGTAGCTTTGGTGCAGAGGTGAACTGTTTGCAGGAAGTAAAACAAAAAGACGTTGTAAACCAGAGCAGGAACCATCCTCCCTGCTGTGCGGGTACGGTGGCAAAGGGAGCACAGCTCCTCGGTGCTGTGGCGGTTCGGATAACAACGTAAGTACATCACTGTTGTGGCGTCAGTCTGACAGAACAGGCTGAGTGAGTGAACTTGGTACAAAAACAAAAAGATGCCAGTGAAAAGGCTAGGAAGAAGGTGAAATAGCTGGAACTGCACAAAAGGGAATTTTATCCTCTTTAGCACTAGAAGTCCTGGTTGCATCTATCTGTCTGCAGCCGAGATGGCTGCCATTATCTTTGCCTGGCACTTCAGCAAAAGGAAGGGAGTAGAGCTGCCGAGCTGGCAGAGGTTGCACACAAATCACAGCCCCCATACTTCCTATGTAGAATATTTCTGTTTCTGACAGGATGGATGATCTTTTTAAACACAGTATACGATAGCTTCCAAATATGCTATTTTCTCAGCATCAGATGGGCTGCCTTGTGATATTTCCTCGAGAATAAATACAAACTGTAACCATCTGTGTCTGGACTCTTGTCCTATGCTTTCCCACAGTTATTTCTTCTACGACTTCTTTTAGCTTTTTTTTTCCTTTGTACGTACATGTGTATTAATATATAAGCTATAAAGTTCCAGCTGGAAAAACTGTCTCTGTTTTTTTAAAAATGTCTAATCCAATTTAGTCTTAATCACATGAATGTTCAGTCCCACTTTCTGACATCTGGTACTTGAATGCTTATATTCTGTCCATTAGGTTGTAATTATTTACTTCCTTTCTACTGTGTAAAGGTGTTATCACAGTATCTGCGTTGTCTAAGCATGCTGGGTGGTGTAAGAGCAACTGTCATTTTATGGATAATAAATGTACAGATTCTGTTTTTATAAATATGCCATAAAAATAAGGAACAATTTTTCTAAGAGCAATAATATGAATTCCTAACTTGATCTTTGATTTATTTAAGAGATGATCTGTGCTAGACACCTGTGCCTGAAGCCAGTTCTCACCAATTCCTGTAAAGGTGGTCTACATTTGGAAGAAGTTTTGCCCAATATTTCAGAATATTCTGAAAAATACTTTGTATTTATTGATAAACAGTTTCTGAGAAAAACTGTTCATTCCACCATAGGGTTTTTTTTCTTTTTCTGATTAATTCTGTGGGAAAGGTTGCTGCCAGATTGGTATGAGGAGCTTTAGGCTTATGCTTTTACCAGAAACTGCATTAGTCAATGGATCTGCCTGACCCATGCAATGTAAATGATTAACTACTGGCTTGAATATTTGAAAGCTAAATATGTACCATGTCTTCCAATTAATTTCCTCAGTAATCACTTTTCACACAGAGCAATTCTCTCTTCCACACACAGAAAAACAAAACCTGAACAAGCTTGTATAGCTTAAACAAACTGTGTCTCCTGCAGGCTGGAAAGAAAGGGAGTGATTTTTATTGGTAACATGATTATTACTATCTTTATGGTATCAAACATAGATGAGTCACTAGATACCACTGTACTTGTGAAGGCAAGATCAACAATTAAATATTCAGGATAGGAGGAAAAGAAGGTTCAAATCTGGCTCTGGCATATCCTGCTTCAAGTAAATTGACTTAAAATCGGTTAACTTAAAACTGGTTGTACCAGGTTACAGGAATGGTGAATTTATCCCAAGAACTTTCTGGAGTGTTTGTGAATAACATGGTGTTAGCCTTTTTAATTTCACACTCCTGCTAGCTTGGAAAAAGGTGACATTAATGGTGGTGTGATTTAACCCAGATTCATCTTGCAGTCTCAGAATAGAGGAATTTACAAGAAAAGGGTATGGGTTACAAAATAGTGCTACAATATTTTTTTTCAGTGTTAGAGGACTATTTTAACATACGTATAATCTACAAATATAGACAGTAATTGATATATATAATGTATGTAAGTTTTCTTCTGTGTTAATGCTCTCTTAACAGGAGTAAGAGGTTTCATGCATCCAATGTGTTTCTGTATATTAAAATCTTTTTTTTTTGTCTTGAACATGAATTGTGTGGATTTGGTTTAACAAGAAGTCTGTCAAGTACTTCTGCAATATACGTAGTAAATTATAATGCAATACTGTTCACATTTGGAAAATTCTCTGTATGTACAAATGAGGAGGATAAACAGTTTAAAAGCCCTAATTTTTGTGTAAACTATATCATCCACAACCTTATTAGAAAATAAGATGACAAGCTGAAATAAATTTGATACATTTGATACAGTGTGCTAAATTCTATATTTTGATACTCTAAAATTATTGAATTAAGGGAGGAGAGCCTTTCAAAATTGCTTTTTATTAAAGGTATTAAAAACCTACAACAGAAGGGAAAAATTACTTATACACAAGTTTCTGTGGATAAATTCAGAAATATAATCTAGTAGAATCTTGTATCACAAAACTATTTCAGCTTCACTATCTTCTTATAATTGCCTGTTATGTACTGTCCTGGTTTTGGCTGGGATAGAGTTAATTTTCTTCCTAGTAGCTGGCATAGTGCTGTGTTTTGGATTTAGTATGAGAAGAATGCTGATAACACACTGATGTTTTAGTTGGTGCCAACTAGCGCTTACACCAGTCAAGGACTTTCATTTTCAGCTTCCCATGCTCTGCCAGGTGCACAAGAAGCTGGGAGGGGGCACAGCCAGGACAGCTGACCCAAAGTGGCCAAAGGGCTATTCCATACCATATGACGCCATGCTCAGTATATAAACTGGGGGAGCTGGCCGGGGGCAGCGATTGCTGCTCAGGGACTGGCTGGGCCTCGGTCAGCAGGTGGTGAGCGGTTGCATCACTTGTTTTTCCTGGGTTTTGTTTCCCTCTCTCTCTCTTTTTGTTTTCCTTTTCATTACAACATCGTTATTATTATTATTAATAATATTAATTATAATTAATATTATTAATATTAATAATATAATATTTAATTTCAATTATTAAACTGTTCTTATCTCAATGCACAAGTTTTCTTACTTTTGCCCTTCTGATTCTCTCCCCCATCCCACCGGGGAGGGGAGGGTGAGCGAGCGGCTGTGTGGTGCTTGGTTGCCGACTGGGGCTAAACCACACCATGTACTTACCCTTCAGTCTCAAAGAATTATTCCCACTGGTTTTTTTCTCAGAAAGGTTTGGTAATTGCCTTTGATATTCTGCACAATGGAAGTGCTACAGCCCTGAAGTAGCCATTTTACAGCTAACTTTTACTTTCTGTATCTCTTCAGCTAGTTCATGAGTGTTATTAACATTTGATATTCTTTTTCTTCTGTCTTTTTAAGAAAGGAAAGTGGAACATTTATATGGGCTCAGCTTGACTCAGTAATACTTATGATTTTGAATTACGTTCTTCTTGATGTTTATGATGAGAAAAAAACCATCTGTATGAAACCATTGAAATTTAGTGTAAAGTTCTGGAGAGGTGACTCTTTTTGATTAAAAATAAGACTTTCTGACTGGAAGCCCTTTTATAAGAACATCTCAAGCCTCTACAGAACTTTCCTCTTCCTCTTATATGTTTAGGCAACACGTTAGTCAGCCTGAAAGGCTGAGTGTAGTCATCTTACCTGCTTACTCATCAGCTGTCACTAATGCAGCTCTATATGGCTCAGGCACTTGGGGTAGGCCAAGGGCTGTTCATGTCCATGGTGTGCTTTATCATGCTAGTAGGGTACCCAGTCATTGCTGCTGCTGCTCCTGTTGCTCTTGCTGTTCAAATCAAACACCTACTTTATTGTGCCTCAAGCTACCTGTGGAAAAAGATCATGCCCTCCATTGTGTCTACACATTGTCTAATACTGTCTACTATACTCTATAATAGTAATAATCTCAGCTAAGCACTATTTAAGAAATAAAAGCTAGTGCAGTTCTGGGTGGGAGAGAAGACTTTCATATTTGTTTATTAACTATATCTGCACAGAAACAAAACAATGGTTATATTATGAAAAATGTTCTGTACAATGTTCTCATGTGTACTTGCAGACAGTGTCTTGAGAAGGAAAATGACTGCTTGCAAAGAAACTCAGTAGTTAATATTTGGAACATATATTTTGCAGCCATCCTTTGCAATTTTTCACCAGCTCTAATTATAAAAATCATTAAAGAGAAAAGAAAAAACAACAGAAAAAATACTCACCTAAAGCCCTCGGAAGCTGCAAAAAACCCACCAACACTGTTATTTGAGAATTATGTTGTCAAATATTGCCATATGTAAATCTGTGCAAAATATCTCCTTGAATATTTTATGTGCCAGCTTTATGTCCTAGTGATAGACGATTTGGATTTATTTGCAAATATGAGGGGAATTATCTTGTATGACTTTGGTTTAATGTATTTTTTCATAATCCAGTGGTTAGAATACCCAACAGGAAGCTACAGATCAAAGTTAAAATCTACTCTTTTTCTAATTCAGTACAGGTATGCGAATTGAGTTCACTTCTCAGACAGTTGTTATTATTGTGAGGCTTTGTGAGTTGATCACCTTCAGACTCCTCAGCTGATGCAATTTCTCACTGAATGATTATCTGTTTCTTGAGGTAAAATAAGTGTGAAAATATGACTGATCAAGTGTCTAGTCATTTGGAGATTCATTAGAAAGGGTGTGATACTTTGTTTCCAAACCACATATCAATACTTTATTTTTGATACTGCAGAGCTTGGAAGCATCTTACCTGAAAGTACATATAGCATAATTGTTTGACCACTGTCCTGGGGAGCCCTAAGCAGAGAGTAATGAAAGAGATGCCTCACCACATTTCTGCAGGATATGACATCCCTCCAAAATGATACTTTCATGTCCTTCCAAGGTTAAATAGGTGTTTTCTGGTATTTCTGAACTAAATTTTTTTGCAAAACCAGATGTCTTTGAAGTGATGGAAATAGATGTTCTTTTTTTATTCAGCGAGTGACAATAAACTAACAAGCTAATAAATTTCCTAAATTCAAATGCAACAGAAAGGAAGCAATTAAACTGAGTATCAAGACGGGGCCAGATCTGATATCTTAATTTCCATTTTATTCTAGTCACCATATAAATGTTTTGTGCTGACTGGAATTTTTTACATTTGAGATTATTGGCTTCATACGGCTAAAATTTTGACTGAAGCAGAAGAAACTTTTTATTGGACAAAAATCCTAAGTACGTGGTAAAAAGACTCAAAATATTCCTCTTGGAGTCATGAGACTCATGTTCTTGCTTCAGTCAACTTCTGAAGTCAAAAGCAATCTATTGAAAACAAGTGTCACTAAATTCAGATGCTCTGTTGTTAAATTTTCATGCAAGGGTCCCATGCTAGTATAGTTAGAAAACTTGAAGACATCTTGTTTTTATCATTTTACTACTTAAATTTAGTGAAAATATGTCTGGGTTTCTTGCACAGCAGTAGCATTATCTGCTCTGAGTTTAACAAATAAAAAGCCCAAAAAATAGCAGACCAATGTTTTCTTTGGACAACATCAGACTTCTTTTAGACATGGATAAACCTTGCTTTGGTATGGCTGAGGAGCCTCTTTTAACAAAACTGTATTGCTGACAGCAAAGAGCAAGATTTTACAGCCTGAAGCCAGTGGGAGTTCTGCCTTTGACCAGAGTCAAAAGCGTATCAGAGGACAGGTTATATTCACTCCCGTAAGACTCTGTCAGATCTGAGATACAGTCCTTGTTTGGGAATCTTTCGGTTCAAATCTTCTTTTGCTTTAACAAAATCAGAGGTCTTTGACTCAGAATGCCTTAAACAATAGCTCACTGAAGACTGGCTAGGTATGTGGCTCTGATTCACTTTCTGTCTTCCAGCTAAATTTTGTTTCAAAAATTACATTGCAAACCAATAGTGACACCACAGATCCAATACGTTTGCAGAGTATCTTTAAGTAAACTGAGACATATGTAAAGAATTATTATGTATTTATGAACTGGAGAGGAGGTTGTGCTGCAGATGAGATTAAAAAAGATATGACTCATAAAAAGCTACTAGCAAGGGCTGCATTGTAAATTTCTGTGAAACCTGGTTATATTGAATAGTAATAATCCACTATACTGGATGCATACAGCTAAAATCATGAACCTTCCATTTCTGAGCCTAATAGTTAGTTATGAACATCGGGATTTTTTTTTTTTAAACCTGTTTCAAGGACATATTTTTGAGCAGAGTGAACATATCCTTAAATTGTTTTTTTTTTTTCCCAAAAAAAAAAGGAAGTATTTCTTTGGAAAATTATGTTGAGGACAATCAGAGAACTCTCATTTTTTTGTGATTTTCACTTCCATTTCAGTGTTTGTGTTGATGGGACTTTGGCATGCAAAATCCTGCAAACTGGAAATGTGGCAAATACAATTGATGAAGCACTAACGTGTGCATTTGCCAGCTATTCAAGCTCATTTGCACAGTGAAGAGGTTTTTAACATAGCTTTCTATTAAATGGTAGAGGAAAAAGTAGTTCACTGTACTCATCAGAGAGCACGTTTCACCCAGGGTTTTCAAAGTACTTCCCAAATTAAGCTTTCTGGCCCTCTTTTGAGTTAAGTATCAGAGAGGTGAACTGAACATTTTATTTCAGCACTTCTGTGTGAAACACATGCACACAAAAGCGCTGATCCTGCAGAGAGGTGAATGGTGCTCCATGGGATGCATGGAGCTTGGTTCAGGCCCAGGTCCTGCAGACAAATGGGGCTTCTGAAGCAAGTGACTGTAATCACAGCATTGCGCATCATCTCCTACACTTCTGGATGCTGGTGTCAGGCTCACGCTGCCTGCGGCCACTCAAGAGAACTGTTCTGCTGCTCCTGCTGTGCCTCAAGTACCTATGTGTGCCTTACCTGTTATTTGATTGCTTTTCTATAATCTTAAAATTTAGGCAAGATTTTGCCCTATGTCATTAAGCTTGTTTTTAGATGTTGAACAATGTTATAATATCAGCTGTTTCTCCTGCAAATATATACATGTGGTTTACATATATATATACACACACACATATGCGTGTGTGTGTGTGTATATATATATATATAACTGTAGTCTGATTCTCTATTTGCTGTGAAAAGGTATTAGATACCATATTTTAGAAAAATCTTTTGGCTATACCTGGGGAAAGCATGCTGGGTTTTGCCAGATGTGCAGTTAGAGTCAGAGTAATTAAAGCAGCTGGGTTTGCAGGTGATAGGGGGAGAATATTTTTTGGTTTATTCTCGAGAAAAATGGAATTATAAAACACAACCACATTTTTATCTTGAGGACTTTAGCCAAAGTTCAGGGCCGTATAGTTGAGTAAGAGGAGAAACAGAATTATTCTTGTTTATCAAGACTGTAGAAAACCTGCTTTCCTTTACAGGAGATTTCTAACAGGAAAGTTTATTTGTTCATAGTTCCCAGCTCCTTTTCAGATACTGCTCAGCTCAGAAAGTCCCTCACAGCTTTTCTCAAGGTAATTTTCCAGTACTCTATCAGACTTGATTTTCTGCTCCTTCCCTGTCAGCATTCCAGTTGTTTGTCCTCTTTTTCTTTCTGAGGTGTTAAGGCTTTATCACAAAACAGTGCCTTTAGTGAGTCCCTTCCAAGCCCACATACGAACCTCTGTTCTGGTAAAGGTTACAATCCTTTCATCTCTTTGGTTCTATAAGGGAGTCCAGTTGCTTTTATATTTTTGGGGACGTATAAGCAGCTGTTTCACAAAAACATTAAAAAGAAAAAGTTCAGCCCAAATGATAACACTTGAAATAGTTATGGTAGTGTAGAATGTGACGTATACCATGAAGTAAGTCACATAGTGTTACGATAAACATTTTATGTACTCTTGTTTAGGATAACTTGTGACAGTCATGGTGAATTAATACAGCTAGATCAAGGTCATGCTACTAAAACCTTTAACCTGAGCTGTACATGTACATAAATCTCCTGTCCAGACTTTTCATATAGAAAAGCTCTGTTAAGAGTGATTCACATGGCAGAAGGAGGAGACTACAAATGACATGTCTGTAACAATTTCAGTGTTCATTGCAATCCCTGAAATATCCCCAGCAAAAACAGACTACTGGACCAGATGTCAGGAATGTTAATGTGTATCTTTAAGGTCATATTTCCTTTTCTTTCTTTTTGAAAATAAATGAGTTTGGTTTCTGGCATTTTGGGAGGGAATGAAGAGATTTTCATTGCCCAATAATAACCAGCCTGAATGCAAGAAGCATATTTTAAGGAATTCTCAGCATAGTACCATAGTTGTTGCTGTAGCTGACTCTACACAGCTCCCTCTGTAACACTTAATCACTATAAACCTTTTAAGAGCGTAAACCAGATCAATTTTTCAGTAGTTTCATTCAAGTTTACAAAAAATGAAGTTAGTTAATATCCCCCCCTCGTATTCCTGAATTTTCTAAAGAGAGAAGGTTTTAGAAATATTTTGTAAGCAATAGTTGTTCTGTTCACAAGCTATGTAGAATTCATCCATCCATTTACGCTGGTGCAGTATTTTAAAATTCATAAAGAATATAAGATATGTCTTGCCAAATAAGGAGTGTTCCCTTTTGTT
>VYZW01044869.1:2705-16395 GCA_013401315.1 Balaeniceps rex | reverse complement strand
ATTTCCAACTTGTGATTTCTCAAGTCATAATTTGCACATCCACTCAAATTGTCTTCTCATATTACAAGCACAGAGCTTGTATCTGCAGCACATCAGACCTCTCCAGGTGGTTGTAGCAATATATAGAACATCGTACTATTTAACGAGAACATCGAGTTGAGAGTGGAGAATAGGGCAAATCCTGCATTTTTCCTATGAAAATTGTAGGAGAGTGAACAGATCTGTTTGATTTTGCGCTGCTTTTGACATGATCAGAAGGAATTGAACATTTTTGAAAGATGTTGGAAAGAAAGCTTAGGTGATCGAGATGATTAAGAGATTTCTTATTAACCAGCCCGATGCCCTGACATATGACAGAAGTAGAGGCCTGGTTTAGCTTTGGTACAAAAAATGGTACGAGAAAGTAAGGTGAGTTTTAAAGACTGCAGATGCCAGGAGAAAAGCAATGAGCTGTGGAGGAAAGATCCTTGGATGCCATCAGCCCAAAGGATTCCAGTGTGAGGGAAATGTTGAAGAGGTTCTTACGGGTTTCTTTGTGCTAGGGAGTTGCACACAACAGTGTATGAAACCTGTGCGGAGCTGACAATCTACACCTATCCATGTTTCACAGGAATGCTTTCAGTATTGAGCTGTGGGGAAAAGTGAGTTTAACCCACTGGAAAGTTTCAGAAGGGGGAGTGAGAACAAAAAAAAGTCTAGAGACCTAAATTGTGGGTCTCAAATTTAATGAACTGCCCTGTTATTAAATGAGGAAATACACCATGAAAGAAATAGTACTGGAGCCAACTAAGGCACAGGGAAAGATAGTTCATGGCCCAAAGAATTTAAATGCGGTACATTTTGCTGAGTAGTCAGAGATGCTTAATGCAAACTATACTGTCAACCCTCATGACCTGACTGAGCATATATGCTAGTACTATTAGCCGATATCTAGGTTTTTCTGCAAGAAGGAACAATAAATACTGGTGTATTACTGCTTTTGAAATTATGTTCCTTCAGATATCACTGAGATTTGTATTAGGTTTCTGCTTTACATAGTTATGAGAATAGCAGAAAAAGAACATACCTGCCTGAATGAATGTCTTCTGTGCACTCATCTATTTGCAGATCTAGAGTTTGGTGGCATTTGAGCCATTTTATGCATATGGCAATATGAGATGGAGCACTGCTATTAGTTGTACAGGAAAATAGAAAAAGGACTATTTTTCTCCTAATATTGTCACATTTCCAACAAACTGAAAACTTTTGAGTCATGTCTGTGATTTCTTATGTGTTTCACCTTTAGATCTTTTTCAAAGTGTTTTCCATTGTGTTCAATTTTAGATGATACTTAAAACCGCAAAGTTATCAGCAGTCCCATTAAGTTCCATTTTTTTTCTCTGAATGATGTAGGTGTCTCTTTTGTTCTGAATTCCTAATCTTTAGTCATTTTTAATGTGTTTTCTCTTGCACTGGCTTTTATAAATCTCTTGAATTTTGTGTCATTACAAAAATAATGATTTAAAATGTGTATATATACTATTTAGCTGAAATTAGCTGAAAAAAGGTAAGGCTGAGCAGAATAAGTACCTCTCCAGCTGCAGTGTAAGCCATTTCTTTCTTTTGTTAAAAATTCATTCTCTATGCTTTTTCCATTTTCTAATTTTCTTCAATATTTTTCCTTATCACACTAAAATAATCCTTTGTAGAAAAGTTTTATAATTTCTAAAAAAAGATCTTAAAGTGAATCTCTCTCATCTTTGTCTAGCCATTCACTAGTTTGCTATTTTGGTTTAACTTGAGATAGGCTGGTCCAAGATGATACTCTCTAAGTCAGAGACATAAACCATCCTTTGCCAAATAATACATTTGTAAATGTTATATAGCGTTCATCCCACATGAGTACTTTCAGCATCCAGTTGACAGTTGGAATCACACTTATTCTTTTGATCCTTCTTAAACTTTTGAACTATATTAGACATCCACCATTCCTCTTGTGCTTTCTCTGTCTGCGATGAGCTATCCGTAAGATTTGCCAAAGGCTTTCCTACTTCCCCTGCTACTTACCTCATAACGATGGGATATTATTCATCTAGATCTGCTGCCTTGTCATCTTTTATTACATCTAGTTGCCAGACTTTATACCATCTTGTAATCATAAAATCTTAGTGCATTTTACTCTTTTCCTCAGAAAACTTTGTTCCAGTCTCCAGTGTGTGATCTTCCTTCCTTTGTTTTTCTTTTTCAGCACTAAGGCAAAGATGCATTTACAATCAGAGCGATATGTATGCTTTGTTTTTCTTACAAATTCCTGACTCACTTTACCCCCAACCTTCATCTCAAGATTAAGGGTAGTTGAAAATTGGCTAGTGGCATTGCTTAAGTGAGAGGTTTTATTTATTTGTTTACATGTCAGAAAAAATGTGCTTCATTTGGAGTACTGCTGTTGAAAAGATGGCATCCTGTTGAAAAAAATCCCAGGGATCCTCAATGCTAGAAAATCTCATCTCATAGGGAAGGGACTGTGAAATGGTTTAGAAAGAAGATCCCACCTCAGAAGGAAAGAAGTAAAGGTGAATGATGCATGGGTGAAGATGTGGACTGAGAATCAGATTTGTCATTAAAGCATTCATATTATGGACCTGCCTTGCTGCAGGACTGGGAGAACAAGTCCATCTTGCCTCCTATCGGAAGGCTGACTCTTTGTATTGACTCTAAATACCAAGCAAAAAAAGAAATGCTGCCAGCATCACAGTCATTACAACATCCATCAGAGCTTTTCCTTACCATTGGAAGGATTGCAGATACCTACAGAGAACAGGAAATTTTTAACATGTGGTTATCCACCTTGAAGTGGATGAAGGTCAAAATGCTGAGGATGAACACTCTTCAGCTGATCCTCACATGAAGATGCATATATTAAATCAGAAAGTATTAGCACAGGCAAAATCATGCCAATCTATTTGCAATTCAAAGCAGATGTTTTCTAGTGCATCCCTAAACTTGTTCATTGACCAATTGACTTTGAACTACTAAGCTATTAGTAGTTTTCATTATATTAAGATGTAAAGGTGAAACAAAAATAAAAGATATTTAGTAGAATTTAACACTGTTAATGAAGCTTTACATTTCCAAACTCCAACCAAGTCTTTTTTTTTTTTTTAAACCTCTCCCTCCTCCTTCTTCTTTTGTGATTGACCAGAAAAATCTTTTTGCGAGATATGAATATTGTGTGCCTGACTGGAACAGATGAACCCAAGACAAAACTTTAAACCTCTACAAAACTTTTACATCTACTCTACACATGCAGAAACATGCCTGAATGCATTGGTGCAGGAAGTAAAACATTTTCATTCTTAACAGAACTTTTCAAAATATCTTTATGTCCTTTCTGGATGTTTAGATTCACTGTTTTAAATGCTGTTCTTGTTTTCACTGAAGTTCTTCTTCATCCCTTAGGTCTCATTAAAACAAAAAGAAAAGGAAGAAAATTTTTAGACTGATAAGCCACTAGCAAATACAGTTGTTAAAAATGGTGTTAGGCAGTTCTGGGAAATAACAGATGACACATGAACTTTTTAATGGGTTAGCTCTGTAATTAAAGTGAATCTAGGTGTGACCTTTAATTTCCTAAGAAGTTGCTGCAGTCCCTGGAAGAATTCAATAATAGTGAATTTCCTACCTGCAAAACCACCTCTTCTAGTGTAGATGGAAACCAACAGGAAAAAGAATCAGGAAACAATGCAAATGTCTTCAGGTTCTATAATTTTTTTTTTATCTTGGGAAAGAATGATTGCTGGGTTTTTTTAGATATAAGTATTTATTATATAAAGGCCCTTGAAAGGCTTTTTCTCTGTTTCATTGGAAGTTTTCTTGCCATACGTCTTGCAAGGATGTATGACTGGTTACATGATGAACGTCCAGTCTGCTCCCTGTCAATCATTTACCATGTATGCTGTTTGCCGTCTTCCTTCTCATTAAGTCCTCTTGATTAAACTGTCTTCTTTTGTCTCACCTTTGCTCCTATGAAAGTCTGAATCTCTGTAATTAATGTTTCTCTAAGCTGCTGACTAAGCCCCTTCCAATCAGAAAGATTAAGATATACTTGAGTTTAGGAGGTGGCTTAGCTGAATACAGTCTGCTGCTGCTGAAGCATCCAGCTTTCTACTGATTCCTCAGCCCATATAGCTGGAGTTTCATTCATAGGTGAGTTGACTGAGAGAAGTCTTCAGAAACATCTCCTGAATCTTCAGAGTCATGCTAAAATACCACAAAGCCACTACATTCAAAAAGGCCTGAGGCATCTAGAACAGGAATTGAATGTCAAGTTCCAACATGGTGATTAAGCAAGCAAACTCTGGCTGGCTGCCATGTAGCTTTTCTAACTGTATGACTCCTTATTTCATGGGGAAATCCAATAGTTACCTGACTTGTTTCACTGAAGACCAACGCGTTCCTGAAACTCATCAGGGCAGAAAAGTTTGATGAGTGTGCTCTGAGCATACCTAATATGTGCTAGGAGCTGGTCCCTAACCACCACCACACTGGAAGTTTTTGGGCTGCTTTCTATTTTTTTAAGGCTTCTAGTCACAATAGAGGCACCACTCAATTTAGTGTATGAAGTTGTTCACCCAGAGAAAGGTCTAGAGCTGACATCTTCCTTTTCAGCCTCGTCACTGCCTAAGTCCACAACACCCACCTTTTTAAAGAGTGTTTTCTTCCGAGGCTTTCTTCTGAGTGTGGGAAAGGAGAGGGAACCTCCCCTGTCTTTCTGGTGGAGTTGTGTCATTGTGCAGGAAGGAATACCAGATTTGGGAGGTCAGGAGGAGAGAGTGCAAGGGAAGCTTGGTTTTATACCAGAAGTTAGGAAATTCATTTCAGAGGAGGAAGTCTGGACTCTGTTCTCACACCCACGTCCACTTATTCATCTCATACAGAAAGTTCACAATGAGAGAGAAATCTAGGACCCATCTCCTAGGTGAGGACCCTAACTACTGTACTAGAACTGCGTGCTCTCCCTGGGCCTTTATTCTTTTGGTTTGGCGTTTAATGGCAAATTGTGGTGCTTTTACAGGAGGAAGAGAGGAACAGCTCCACTCTCCAAACTGTTGCTGTTACTGATTAGAGCTAGGGGTTTTCTATTTCTTGGAGGAGTGTACCAGCTACTAGACAATTTTTTTTTTTAAAAAAAGAAAAGCAAAGAAATGAAGAAGTGGGGGGAGTCTTTATTTTCTGCATACATTTTTAAGTGCAACGTGCACTTTAAAAGAGGGAAAAGGAAAACCATCTGAATTTCTCTCAAAGAATAGCTGTTATTGTCTTGAAAGGCAGATTCTGGCCTTTTGGTTGGATGTATGAGGGCAGTCAGGCTCTGGAAAGACACGGCAGTTCAGGCTGCATATTCTGTTCTCATCATTTATTAGTTCTACTTTCTCAGCATGCCACATTTTTTAAATCATTCTAGAGTGTATATGGTACTTAGGAAATATAGTAAAACCGTTTGCGTTTTTGTGTCCTATGCCTGGCTTTTCCTATTGACTGCTATAGGCCAAGAATGCACCGTGAGGAATGCTAGGCTGTCGTGGTTTAGCCCCAGTCGGCAACTAAGCACCACGCAGCCGCTCGCTCACCCTCCCCCTCCCCGGTGGGATGGGGGAGAGAATCGGAAGGGCAAGAGTAAGAAAACCCACGGGTTGAGATAAGAACAGTTTAATAATTGAAATAAAATAATAATAATAGTAATAATAATAATAATGATAATAATAATAATAATAATTGTAATGAAAAGGAGAACGAGAGAGACAAACAAAACCCAGGGAAAAGAAAACAAGTGATGCAACCGCTCACCACCCGCCGACCGACACCCAGCCAGTCCCCGAGCAGCGATCGCTGCCCCCCGGCTAACTCCCCTCGGTTTATATACTGAGCATGACGTCATATGGTATGGAATAGCCCTTTGGTCAGTTTGGATCAACTATCTTGGGCTGTGCCCCCTCCCAACTTCTTGTGCACCTGGCAGAGCATGGGAAGCTGAAAAAGAAAGTCCTTGACTGGTGTAAGCACTACTTAGCAACAACTAAAACATCAGTGTGTTATCAGCATTCTTCTCATGCTAAATCCAAAACACAGCACTATGCCAGCTACTAGGAAGAAAAGTAACTCTAACTCAGCTGAAACCAGGACATAGGCTCATGGGTGCAAACCTGCAATTAAGAGCCTATGTACCTTACTCTGGGTTCAAGACTTCACCTGGGCCAGGGATCTGGCCTTGTGGACAAAATCGCATGTTCTCAAGTCCTTATTGAATTTAGCCTCAAGTATTTTTTCCAGAGGCACAAAGTGAGTCTGAGGTGGAGGAGGGGTCTGAACCCCTACTTTTCATTGTGGGCTGTACACCTGATGAATTTAATAGCACCATCATTTTTTCTGAAATAATTTCCATTGTGTTCTTCAAGTGAGGCATTATATTGCATGACTTTATTCAACAATGAGAACCGAATGATTTTTATGAAACAAAATGCTTTGTGCTGGCCATAATTATACAAAGAACCTAGAAATAAGACTAAAATATGTCCATTATTTGTCACCATTCTCATCTAACAATGTCATTAAGATTTTGACTAAAACAAAACCCCCACTAAAGATCCTTGATTTTTCTTGAAGAAGTTGTGACTGTTTGTCCCTTTTGTCACACTACATATTCCTCTAGGAATTTTGTAAGCACTGTTTTTAGTTTCCTTTTCACCCATTTTATCTCGTACAAAAGTGAATTTCATGGCCAGCAGCATAAAGAATATTCCAAGGACCTTTCTAAAGATGTTGAACAATACTTACATGCCGTGTAATGTAGCAGCTGGCTTTTATGAAACTATATATTTTTGTCATATAACCAATTGCTTTGCTGTAAATGTATTCAGTAGTACAGAGCTTTCAGTTGTCAAAGTGTTTCCAAAGGCTTTTAGTACAATTAGATTGATTCTGAATCTTGTGTATGCAATGATAATTGTAATGGCACTATTATTAGAAGAAGGTTCTTTGGGGTTGATCACTTGGAGGTGATTTCAAAATAGAAACTGTTTATCATTACTGTATCATTGTATTTTTATCTGAAGTACAAACTGCAAGTCAAGACCTGAAGTTTGCTCATAACATGCTTATTTTATTACTGGAGAAGAGAAGATTATGGCTCAAGAAATTCATATTACTCTCTGTAGGTGACATTTCTAATGGTTCTGCTATTGATTCTGGTTTGACATAACCTTTTCTTTTTGTTGCCAGTACAATACTATTTTTGTGCCATTCTGTACTTGGTCACTGCACGTTTGCGCAAGAGAGGAAGGCCAAAGCAGGTGAAGTTCTGTGGGGTTACGCTGACATGGAGAGATGCAGCAAGAGGACAAAAGACTGTGACAAGGTGATAGGACTTCTGTTTCTGGGACTGTATACATGCTCTTGTTCAGCAAGGCATTTGTAGAGTCATTCCCTTATCTGAGCTTCTCATGGCAATTCAGGGACAAGTGGAATTGAGGTCGCTTTTGTTCCAGGTGAACAAAACAAGTCCAGGATCTTTGGAGCTCCTAAACACCCATGTTTAAGCACTCTTAGAAGTTAAAGGAGTGATCCTGGACTACAAGAGAAAGGCCCTTCACAGGAGACACCAGAAACTCAGAAGAAAAAAAGAGAATAATAATAGGAGTAAAATACTGTCCTTTCATAAGAAAATTTTTGCTACTAAAATTTTTTGCTACTAGAACCAGCAAAGAATATTAAAGAGGGAGAAACTTTTCCCATTTGAAGTAACTCATTAATAAAACGGATAAAACTTGAGATCATATCATTTACTGAGCTATTTCATAAAATGATTATTCTTATCCATTAGGAAGAAAACCGGAAATGTTTTATTGACAAAAATTCCTTGTAAATATAATTTTTCAGGAGCTGTCTAGAAAGCCAAGAAAAGAAGTGGGCAGGTTAATTGCAGCTTGGAATTTAGCACTAGAAAATGTCCCTCATCTTGACCCTGGAGATGGTTATTTTCTGAGTAAGTTTAAGGTTGTGGTTTAAACCATTCAATCTTTCTCTTGGGTTTAAGGTAGAGAGAAATGAAAACTTCTGTGCTAAAACCCAAGATGTTTGCAATAGAAATTCCTTGCAAGGTTGTTGTAGAGCCCTTCACAAGATGCTTGTTTGTATTGAAAATTGCACCTCCAAAGCCTATTTTTTTCTACAGAAATTTCTGACTTCTGGCTGAAATGAAACCCCAGAATGTTCAGCTGAGCCCTGGCAACAGCTCAGCGCCTTGTGGGAAGTGGGGGTTGAGTGCCATGACTGGCACTGTGACAGTCGGTCTCACTAGGCAGAGATGCGCTGTGGTCTCCCTTCTTTTCAAGATGCCACAATGCATCCTGAGATGTTTGATCTTTTGATATTTGTTTTATATTTATGCTTCTTCAGCTGTTCATGGCAAGCAAAGCAATGGACTACATTTTCTTACGGCTAGCAAAGAAAGGCTAGGGGTTTTTTGGCAGAGTCTTTGGCCAGTTTTACACATGAATGCAGTCCCTCAGAGAAATGATAAAAGAAAAGGGCAGCTTTAAGCACAGGCAGAGGAGGTTGGGAGATGTTGACTGTAAGCAGATGTATGGAGGAATTCAGGATCCTAAAATGAGGATCCTGTCCCAAAGTGGGGCAATTCTCAGAAAGAGAGCAGTTCAGGTGAGAGATGTGTCTTACCCACAGCTACATCAGTCCCCTGAGCCACAAATGTTAGTGTCTGTGCAAGTGTGAAGAAATATCACATGTTCCCCTCTCTGTTCTAGAGGAAGAACCTAGTCATGTGCTTTAGCCAATTTTGGAAGCAGACACTGAGCTGGACGGACCTTTGGTCTGATAGCACAGACTGCCTGCCCTCTTTCCTGTATTTCTCCATTAATTCCACTATCACCTCTTTTACCACCCTAAAGCCTCATTATTCTCTCCTGGTCTCCTATCTCATCCTTGCCCCCAAAAGCTCACTTATCTCTGACAGCCCTCCCCAAGTTCCTTACTGATCTCTTGTCTACTCGCATCACCTCTCCTCTTGGCCAGTGCCCTCTCTGCTGTGACTGCATAAATCAGTTTTCCATGTGCCTCCATAGGGGCTGGGGGTACACACAATATTACTATCGAAGTTCCCTTTCCTTACAGTGAGTGAAGCTTACTGGAGCCTCGGATCCCTTTGCATGATCCCGTGCTCAATGAAATCAATGGTAATAGGAATCACAGGATTAAGTCTACGGATACCTGTCTCTCTTGATTTGCTCTTATGATTTCTGCAAAGCCGCGGTGAAGTTTATGCCTCTCCACCAAGTTCCATTTCCAAGTAAGGAACATACTTGAATTCAGATAAATTGAGAATAGGTGCCTTTGTCTTGCTCTCTATATTGGGAATTCTCAAACCTCCCAGTGCAGAAAGCTCTTGACCTACTTTTCCCTGAACTTTGTTCTGCAGTCCAAAGCAGAACACACAAAGGGAAACCAAGACAAACATCCCTCAGAACAATGATTTCCCCCAGTCGGTTTCCTGCATGTTGATTTGCTCTGTCATTGTGAGTCCTGATCTGCAGAAATCTTTCTCCTGTATAAAACTTGCCATGAAGCTAATTTAGTGCACAACAAGGGCCTAATTTAAACAAAAAAAAAAGCAAACAAAGCACAGAACACGGTAATCCAAGTTGACTTTTTGTTTTGTGACAGAGAAATGTAAAAATATTTTACTGTAATTGTCTAGGAAGTTCTGATGAAACATCTCTTTCCCTGGAAAACAGGGAAATCATCTTTCCCAAAGTCCATATTAACCTGGTGTTAGTGCAATCAACTTTATGAGAGATAAATATTCAAGGCTCTGAGCTGGGTCAAATACAGTAGCAACATGAACTCTACTTTCTGATATCAGCATCCAAGCAAATAGGCTACTGGTTATTTTGGATTATGGATCTTTTTTTATTAGAATGTTTTTCTCAGGAGTTTTTTCTCATTTGAAGACTTTCAGTTTGTCCTCAAATATTAAACAGGAAAAGTCAAAACATTTCTTGAAATCTTGAAACATTTGTCTAAGTGGGAAAATGACCTAATATAATTACAACTAGTCCGTAGCCCTGTGGAATACAAAAATTGCATTTCTGGGATCTATATAGCCCTAAAGATTGAAGAATATAGGACAGACTTTTACATAATTCTATGTGATACTATACAAAGGCTTAGATTCACATTTCGTTATCGAATCATCTTTCTATCTGGCAACATTTATGAATTCCTTACTAGACTGCAGAATTGTAGAGTAGAAGTCAATTTGACTACTACAACATAAAATATTTTCTGTCATTACTGGCAATCAAATGTAACTGTATATAAACTACAGATTTTCTTTGATTTGTACTTTGTTAATTTATCTGTAAGTATTGAAATTTCAAATTTATGGAGAACATTGCCCTACACCCACTAATCCCACCAGGATTTAGATTACAGATATTTCATTTTTGAAGCCCAAGCAGTGAGAAATTTAAAGAAGCACAGCATTCAACTGGACTGTTGCTTTGTTCAAAGCCTAGACACGGTATTAAATACAAGTCTGAAGGGATGCTAACTGCTGTGAACAATACAGTAGATGAATTAATTCAGTATTTCAAACTGACATGTTGGTTACATGTAAAAAATTTTGCAGCTCTGATGGCTGAAGTCTATTTGTCTATAGAGAACGTGCAATGCACAATAAAATCTCAGCACCTTCTTGATAATTTTGTATTAATGCTTACCTGGATAGGTACTCTCCAGATAGTTTTTCAGGACCTTTGGCTTCTGCCAAAAACGGTGATTGCATTGTTAGCCCTCTGAGTAGGATGATGTACACTTACGTTGTGAGTGTGCTGACCGCCTGAAGTCAAAGTGAGAACCCCACCTGTCGTGCATAATGGTCTGCACATGGAATATTGTCATAAAGTCGAGGCTTAGAAAGGTTTAATGTATTGACTCTGTGAATGAACATGATCTATTGGAACTTGGCGTTATTTCCTATGGTAGGGTGTCAGCCTCTAGTTCAGGTTCTGCAGTGAAGAAGTTATCACTAAAATAAATGTGGCGACTCATCCAACTGTGACTACCTCCCTGGTAACGCAGTTTGTTACTAAAATTCAGCTGAGGCCCAAAGCCAGGGCAAAACAAAATAAACATAGGAAAGAAAAGCAAAGCAAATGACCAGCTTCATCAAAACTTGCAGACCATTGCGGAAGACACAAGCAGTTGAGACAGTGTGGCCAGAGAGAAGGCCATGACAGGGCACTGCCACTAGGACTGTGGCTATGTCTGCATCCACCAGTGGTTTCATAGTTTCTTCCTTTAGCACAGCAAACTGCCTAAATTGCAGTGACTCATACCTGAGGTCAGAATGCTGCATATTGTGACGTGATGTCATTCAGTGCTCTGTCGTGTGACCCTCTGGTCAGTTATTGTACAGCTATGTGAAACTAGGATATTCCTGTATAGCCCCTGTAAAAGCTGTGCAGCTTTCATGCTGAGTCAGCATTTAGGTCAATGACTCTTACCAGGCCTTTTGACCCAGCAGTTTGTTGCTGCATTTACTGCACAGACTAATACCACCAAAGGATGACTGTATTCAAAATGGGCATCTATGGGTTAAGGCCCCATAGTCTAGTGAAAAACACAAATCAGAATAAAAAAAAATGGAACTTTAATTGTTACTATTTCTCCCCATTTTCAAGTGTATATTTTTTAAAGCCAATAACTGATTTGGCTTTGTAGTTCTGAAGACAATAATTCTCAGAAGTATAAAAATTCTGTAAAATGTTAGTAATGTGTCAGCTCAGCTATGCAGATCTTTATCCATACATGTACATGTAGCAAATATTGACCTCGAGAATAAAACTCAACCATCATCCATAAATAAATTGATTTGACAGCAAGTTCACATAGTGCTGCAGGCAACATCTTGGAACAGGTTTGCCTGTAGTGAAATATGAAGGTTTGGAAGAATGCAGTGTGAAAACAACACCTACAGTTTCATTGGGTTGGAAATGTCAGCATATCACAGATAAGACAAGCACTCAGTAGTTTCTGCGTTGGGCCATGGAGGAGAGTTAAAGATGGAATAACATGCAGGGGCTGAAATGCAGTATGAATCTTTCTTCACATTCTTAGGGAAGGGTAATTCAGTTACAACCACAGTGTCATCCTTATGGGCAACTGTTTTTGTTGAAACTTAAAGCTATAGTTACATTAAATAAAATACGGACTTTTGACTTTGGCTCTCTATTGCAACATAGTATACAGTAAGCAATTGCTAGTTCTGTATTGCAGACCTAATTCTATGTTAAAGATTGGTTGAATTTATAAACAAAGTGTGTATCAGGATAAGCATCTCTGACTGTATGTCTGTGGGACAGAAACTTTGTGATAAAAAGAGCTGCATTGGCACTTAGGAAATATGTGTTTCAATACTGATCCTGCCTCAGACTTCCTGTATTATCTTTGATAACTTAGTCTTTGTTTTTAACTGTAACACTGGGATGACACCATTTCCCCCAAAACATTCTTCAGTTTATAAACTCTTTCAGTGAGGGACGGTTGCATGTGTGTGTCCTTGCATCGACCTTAGTAGGTCCTTGTGTAAATGAAGGTCCTAAAACATGCTGTACCAAAGATAAACACTGTAGAAGTGCAGAAGGTGCCATTTGGTGCAGCCGTGCATCAGAAAATGCTGTTTTGACAAAACTAACAATTTTTTGGAGCTCAGTTAAGATGTTCATGACATTTCCACATGGGATTTTTCCCATTTGGGGAATAAGTTTTTCAAAGAAAGTTCTCATAAGCCATTTAACATACACATATTTTCAAGAAGAAATGTTTAAAATTTACATTTTTGGAGAAATTTTGAACAAATGTACATTTTCTTCTGAATCAAGGAAAAAAATACTAAAATGTCACAGTATCAGTAAACTGGAGAAAACTAACACTTACAAGCTGAAAATACTCTTCCAAATGCTATTGAAATTAATTGGCCTTGTTTAGCACTATTAATATTCATACCATTTATTAAGAAATTCAAGAAATTTTATGACTTACTGGTATTTTGAATCAAAAGACAGAGAGAGTAGAAAACAGTATGGGCTTAAAAGCAATCCATGCAACTATGCCCAAACTTCTGGAAATAAAAAAAGCCTTCTAAAAGTCCGTGTTTTAATTTGTAGTGGAAAAACTCTCAAAATCTTTAGCTGATGTGTTCTTTGTGAAAAATTTTCTCACTGAAATGTTTGATTTTGCTGAAAATTCAGCTAAGATTTCTTTTGTTCTGCAAAATAATAATTCTAAAATGTTTTCAGTATTTTGACTTCAATATCTTTTGTTTTCTTTTACTCTAATGTTGATGCTTTTTCATTAATTTTCAGTTTTCTTCAGTGTGCATGCTTTGTAGTAGCCACTTGAAAATTTTAGAAGTATTTATAAAAATAAAAGAGAACAAGTCTGAATTGGAACTCTTATTGCAGAGTTATCTTTATAGTGCAGAGTTTTGCCTGCTGTAACAATGCATTTTCACTGTGATTTAAGAACATTGTATGCACAGTAGTTGCTTTTGAAGTCTTATGAAGGTAAATTAAATTTGTAAGGATATTCATTGCAGTAAAACATTAGTGAATCACAGGTAATCCAAAGAACACAT
>VYZW01044868.1:3472-34345 GCA_013401315.1 Balaeniceps rex | reverse complement strand
CTATGCCTAAATGCTCATTAAATATGGGCTAAGATGCTTTACTTCTCCTAGGATCAAGCTCACTAGAAGTAATAGTTTCAAATGTTAAGTTCCTTCAGAAGAAACTGAGCCCAATAAACAATGACCAAACTAATTCTGAGTTTCCATAAAATTTCCTGAAAGTTTAAGTCTGAACAGAGCTAATGGTATCTCTCTGAAAATATGTAGGAAAGAGAAAGCAAATTCTACTTTTTAAACTACTGTATATTTTTTTCAGTATTTTCAGAGCTTTTTGCATTTGTTTATGCATGTGACTATATATGAAAACCTCTAAAGGGTCATTAAAATAAAAGGAAAATAGGACTAATCTATCTCTATTCAGTTCCCAGTATGTCCCTAGATGCTTTTATGGCCACCCTAGTTTGCAAGTTAGCGTATTGTAGGGAACAAAACAAAAAAATGGGGAAATCAGGGTATTAAGAATGGAAAAGAATGAGTCCTTCACTGAACAGTTAGACAGATTTTAATGAAACTTTCAAAGAAGGTAAATACAGCCACTTTTAAATTGTCTTCTCCCAGGATGCATTTTGACTATGTAAGCACACTGCACAGTGTTATTATTGGTTAATAGCGACAGAAAATTTCTAACGGGATATTGAAATAGAAAGTTTCTAACAAAAATAAACCCTAGCATTCCCAAGCACTACTGAAAAAAACAAAAAAAGGGAAAGCAATGGTTTGCTTTTTCGGCTAGGAAGAAATATGGAAAGAAAGTGCAGTGAAGTCTAGAAAAAGAATGTCCTGAGAAGTGGGACTGACAATGAGCTTTTGACTGACTGCCCAGAGCTGTGACTCTGTCTTCCCTGTTGCTTGGCAACTCCGTGTTATCACAAAGAAACTGATATTAAGTTGGAACAGGCTGGATATGGTAATTTACGTGGGAAGATACTCTTGCAGTGGGAAAACCACTTTATTTCTAGTTTCTGTCAGCATAAGTAGGTTTCACATGATGAACTGTAGTACATCCCCTGTTGGGTGCATTTTACCTAAAAAGGTAAAGAGCGACTCTGCCTTGGAAAGAGACTGTACAGAAAAAAAAGAAAACCAACAAAACCCCCCACCTTGTTATTCATTAGACCTGCTCCTAGTGTCAAGTCAGACATTTCTTCCAGCAGTAGTGACAAAAGCTTGTTCTCATACCTGTGTGGATGCAGTACAGATTAGAGAGATGGAACTCGATCATTATCATTTATACTATCACAGTCCCTAAAAGCTGTCGAGATTTGCCCAAGACCTCACTGTCTTACACAAACACTAAAAGATGATCCTCAGTTTATCTAAATAGTCCCTGTCCTTTCTTTTGCGTTGGCAATAGTTAAGTGCTAAGTTTCAATTGCACTTTATTTCTTCCCTGCTGAAAGCAGAGGCTGCACATATAGCAGTTACAGAATAATTTGAAGACCAGGATAGAAACTGTCATTCAACTGTGAATTTGGCTGGTACTGTATGGGTGGGAAAAGACCCAATTTTTACTGAGGTGTATGGAGAGAATGGCAAGGGTATGTATGCAAAGCAAATCTTATCATGAAAGCTTTGAGCCACAGGAGATACGTAATCCATAATGGTGTTTTTATATTTGGGTTTAGGTCTAAGATTTAATTAGAAAGAGAGAAAGCACAGAAGATTCAGGATTTAATGCAAAGCCCTTTTTGTTAAATGTCTGGTTTACTCATAGCTCTACTGAACCACCACCACTATCTCCCTGCATTTCCATTCTGCATCATTTCTAGTAATTTAACACCAACGTGCAGTCCTACAAGTAAGGAAGTACTTCACATGTCTTCAGGACTCCCTGTTCTGGCTTTGGTCAGCAAAACACTCCCTGTCTCCAGGCTTCTCTCTACTGCAGAGTTAACTTGAAATATAACTCAACTTTTGCCCTTGGCTCAAATCCCAACCATACACAAAAACTTCTGACTTGCGTATGTTGATGCTGTTCAGCTGAAGGGATTCAGCTGAAGGCACAAGCAGCAGCTTCAATTAGCATAGCTAATACAGCTACCCAGTGCTGCTCCGAGAACTTGTCTCCATTGCCAAAAAAGGTGTATTTTTACTGTGGGATAATTAGCCTGAATTAACTATCCTTATTTAAAATAAAGCCTCTTTTCTTACAGTGAAGACATTGCTTCCCTATTAACTCAGAGTGTCCCCTTTTGCTGAGGCTAAGCTAACTGAAGAGGAATGAACTCTGCAATGAAAACAGCCCACAACGTCCCAGGCATCAAATAGACCCATAGACTGCAAGCAAAGTCCTTTTCTGAACTGACTCATGGTGGGGAGGTAGCTTCTTTGCTCACTTTTCATTTGGCCAGCACAGAATGTATCAGCTTGCATCCTATCTACCAAACTAATGAGTTTGTCTCCTTTTTAATTTACCACATCACCTCCAATAAATCCAAAAATGCTCTGGGCTGTTATCTGACTTGGAGGCAAATAATTACTGGACTGACTCCAGCAGCAAGCCTGGCTTAATTAAAACACAGTGTATTTCCCAAAAAGGTAGTGACCAATTTTATTCTGAGTGCAACCTACACCAGCTTTTCAACAGAATGGAACAGATGAACTTTGCTTCACCCTGAAGCTTTCAGTGCTTTTAAACTCAGTTCCCCTGCTAAATCATGAAGAGCCAATTTCTATACCCCTTTACCACTAGCAGCTAGTGGCTAACTTTACCCACCTTAACTGTTGTCTTCCAAGCTAATTGCTAACACATACCACCTGTCTCTTAAGCCCTGGCATCAGAGTAACATAAAGCTTGCAGGCAGTCTCCCATACCTTATGTTCATCGCATTCACTCACGCTTGCTGTAGAGTGCTTTCTATGCCAAGTAGCAGCATCCTCTGGCTTGTGGGCCATGCTAGACTGAGGGCAGCAAAGCTGTAGCACTTCCTCTGTGTGGCAACAAAAATACCTCTACGCTTCCCATCATCTAGGGTTGGGGTTAATTTTTTTTATAGATTGAAGATGTTCTTTAAACAGTTTGATCACTATGACATTTATTAAGGAAAAAAAAAGCTGCTTTCTGTAGCACCCATATTTTCTGTATGCAGTGTTTCTCATTGGTGAGGAAAAATTGCTGATATGTTTTTTCATTCTTGAATTCTGATGTGCACAGAACAAATAAAGGTACAAATGTGAGACAGGCAGGGAGTAGTTAGGAGTATGTACCCAGCACCTTTCAGGGGTACACTGACCAAAGGAGGGAGCAAAGCCCTGGGAAGAGATGCTGTGGGCACAAACCAAGGCAAGGGATCCCTCCCATTGTGGCCAAGTGGAGCTCTCCAAAGCATTGCTGGGAGCCAAGAGGAGTTCCCAGGACTGGGGAACTGCTGAAAGCCACCATTCCCATCTTGCCCACTGTGCCCAATCGCACCTGCAATTAGTTTTAGCTAGTCATAGTCTCAGAGAGTGTTTAAAGGAGGGTGGGAGTAAGAACAGAAGTTTAAACATCTTTTTGTTTCCAGCATTACCCAAGTGTCTCATGTAAGACTGGATGACGCAGCTGGTGAGATTTATAGCTTGCCATGTCCAAGATTTTTATTTCATATCTGTCTCAGGTTTGCCATGACTGTAGGACTGAATTTGGCCAAAAATTAAACTGGATTCGGAAGCACTGTTATTGGCTTATATTAATGTTATGAAGTTAACTCTCTCAAATCTTTTCTGTAGTTACGGCTTCTTGTTGACTTGCAAGGATTGGTACAGAAATTAATTGAAAGGCAAATTAAAATACAAAACAATAAGAGCAACTCAACTTCATTTTTGTTTGTGGTAGTGTTATCAACTCTGAAAATAGAGCTGGTCTCCTTTGTTCCAGTACAAATCCTAGTATGCGGAATTACAAGGTGCATGTGTGTTTCCCTCAGGGTATAGAAGAACCACAGAGGCTGTAGGTGAATAGACATGTTGAGCCAAGGTGCAAAAGTCATTTTATATGCCTAGAATGCAAAATTAATTTACAGGCTGGAGAGCCAACAGATACGGGATTGGGAAGGTAGTAAATTTGAATTTTGGATACTAAAACACCAGCAAGTCAAAAGACAACAGGGTAGACAAATCTTCTAAATGTTAAAGAAAAAAACACAAACAAAAATATCAGCGGAAACCTTTGCCCCCTCCAATAACATTGAGTATGACTCATGGTTTTGTGAATTTTGATGGGTGGTGGTACAAAAATTGTTCTATCTACTACTGACAGATGGTAGGTTTCTCGGTTTTAAAAATACAAAAACAGCTTGGTCTCATGTACCTTGTTTTAAAAATAAAGCTCTTTTTATAGCATGTCTCAATTTTGACAACCATACTGTGCAGTAAATATTGGATTCCACATATGAGCACATTTTAAAAGCCTAAACCAGACCCTTATTTTAGGGGTAGGCCGATCTTCTGAGTTTGTGAAGTCCTCAGAAAGAGGACTCAGCTGAACATAATGGCTCTTTGTGTTTAACTCCAAAGTTTGAGTTGGTTGGGGCTTCAGCTTTAAATTTAAAAATGCACTGCCTTGTTTGGAAGCTTTCTTAAATCTAATTTCAAAGATGTGTAAATACTAAGTCATCAATTTTTTTGTGATGGCAAGCCTCGAATAAATCTGCAGGAGTGAAATGAAATTGAATCTATAAGTAAAATGATTTCTTCTTCATATTGCAGAGCACAGATAACTCAAATATATCTATAATTGCTCAGAACAAAAAGTGCTTTGACAATGATATTGTTTGCTCGAAGAATGTTTTCATCACTGTTGGAGACACTGAGATTTATTTTAGTGAACCTTCTGAGAAGCAGGTTAGTTATTTTCTTTCCTTTTTGGGTTGCCTTTTAAGATAAGCATTGTAAAGTTACAACTCTAAAGGAGCATGTTTTTGGAAAACGTCTGTCTGAGTTAACATAGTACGAGAGCCTAGGCCTGGATAAAGCAGCAGGTCCCAGGAAAAATCTTATTTTCTCATTGTTTTTTTTCAAGTTCTATTTGTTCTACAAAGAAGACTACTCAAAAGCCTCAAGCAGTCAAAGCATACTGGCATTTATTTGTTTCTTTCCACCTGGTTTTGAAAGGGAAACCAAAGTACAAAATCAAAGCAAACTTGAATAATTCAAAAGACAAAATATCAAAGTATTAAACAACATTTCTAGTAATATTATTGATCCAGCTAAATGCTGAAGATAAAGTATTCTTCAGTACACAGTTTGTTATTAATTGGCTGCATACCTTGGTAGAATTACTTTGTTAGATCTTAATAAATATTCATTTCTGTCAGAAGACCTTAAGGGGACAGGAAAAAAAATCTAACTATCAGCTTTGGAAGGCTGGATATTATACTGTGATACACTTTCCAGAACAGGACATTACAATTCTGTGGGATAAGAAGACAATGATGCATGTTAAAGTTGGACCCCGATGGAAGGTGAGCCAAAATAAAAACCTGAGATTTTATGTAGCTCTCTGTGTTGCTAATGTGATCTCTTACTGAATAACTGTGATTGTCTTTTCTTCATGACTAACTTTCCCAGTGATATAGCTGTTTATCATTGTGTTCAGCTGCTAGCATTTCCCAGGTAAGAAGAGACAGAGAATGTGATTTAATGGCTGGACTCCTGAAGGGAAGGGGTGGTTCCTACACGCATGTTTACTCTGTTGCTCCACACATTGAAACATTGCAGATATGCAGTGATTCAGCTCTGACTCAAAGTTACTTTGGGGGTGGGAAGAGAGGGTTGGTTTTGAGTTATCCAGTTCACTGCATGTTTTTATAATTGCTGATGCCAATGGAAAAGAAGCTTCCATATCTAGCAACATGGAAGGTGGCAGGTTTGTAGCACAGATTGGATTAGGCTGATGATGGAACTGCACCCTGAGATGTAGTAGAGGCTGCTGAGATGAACAGATGGAGTCACACTTTGGGTATGAATTAAGAAGACAAGATACAGGAAAGGATCTAGACAAAAACTGACATTTAAATCTAATAAGTATACTGTGACAGGGTTCAGCCATGATGCAGGGAAGAATATGAGGCTCCTTCTCTTGCCAGTAGCTCTTCTCTATTCCATTCCTACATCATCATCTGCCTTGGTGTCTCTGCAACTCAGTCTTTGGGGCCTGGCAGAGTAACCTTATCTGCACATTTGATAATTACATTCCTGCTTTGTCTCAACCATGAACGCACGTATTGAGAGGGGGCTCTTTCCAGTAAAAGAAAAGAAAGCACTCTACGCTAGAATACAATATCAGATTTTTTGAACTGTAAGTTGAAGTTACAATGACCATCTAATCTGGTTTTAAAGCAATATTATTATAGGCTTTTTTCCCAATAGCTATAAAATGCTTACTTCACATACAAGCTGATTTATCAGCCATCAATACACATAGTGAAAAAGAATTCTTCTGGTTTTGAGGAAGCTAGCAGGGAGCTGAGTTCTACAAGTTGCATGCAGGGACACAAATACTTCAAGCTCTTTCTGTTTCCAATGACTGTTTCTTCCAGAGGCTCCAGTTCAGCAAGATAATGCCTGCAGCAGACCTTAAAGAAAAAGAATTCATTAGAGTGAGACAGAGCACCCTAGAAATCCAACTCTACATTTTATTGTTGTGCAGAAATATCTTTTTCTCTATGTATGTATATGTATATGCATGTATATATACTTTTCCATCAGCAGCACATGCCCCAACACAGGAAAGTTGCAGCTGTCTCTTTTGTAACTGCTATTACAAAAGTTCTTGCTATTGTGAGCTAAAATTAGAGGCAGCAAGTTTTAATGACAACAACTAGTCAGGCTTCACAATCATGAGGTAATTCACCTGAACTTTTGACTTTTGGACTGGATGCACTACTAAGCTTTCAGGAAAAAATATGACTAGATTCCAGTCCCTTTTCACAGGCAGACAGTAAGAACAGGTTCTGGAAAACAAGAAGAAAAAAGGAAAACATAAATTGTTATTAAAAGTTATTCGCAATATGGAACTGTAAGCATAGCAGAGTGTCAGATATTTTCAAAGTATATGTCAGAGTTGCATTCACCTTTTTCAGTTTAATAATATTTTATTCCACGTATCTCATTTGTACTGATTATTGACTGTCAGTATATGTAAAAAAAAATAATCTATCTTCTCTTTTAGGGTAAATTGGCAGGTTTGTGTGGAAATTTTGACAAATATACTTCAAATGATCTGACTACATCAAACAACATGGAGGTGAGAAATGCACAGGTGTTTGGAGATAGCTGGGTATTAGGACAGGTAAGTCCCACGTCCAGTAAAAATTTTGCAAAAAAGGATTATAATTTTAATTTATAAATGAACACATTATAAGGACATGATGTACAGGGATTTTCTAAACCCATGGTCAGTGTATAAGAGGACATTTTAATTTTATGTCTGTAGATGTGAAATTTGTTAATAATGTCTTATGTCATAGCAAACATATACTGAATTTAAATGAAACCAAACAATCTGTTTAGGGAAGAATGTATTTTGTCCCATATAAGATAATTATTATAGCTGTCTGGATTTCAATTTTCTACAAAGTTAGATGCATTGCTTCTGATATTTTGGATTCAGCCCAATTTTAAAAACAATTGTAATTTCTCTGGTGTTGAAGGCATCAGGATATTGAAAGTACATAGAATCTGAACGCTGGGAAAAAAGGTCTGGAAAAAAGTTTCTTTCTGAACACTGAAAAAAAATTGGTAATTTTTTTTAGTTGCAGTTTGTAAACAGAGAACAAACTGACGAAGCAGTGGTGGTGAAGGGATGAGACAGAAAAGGCTCAGAACAGCAACAGGCACAACCCAGTATGGAAACTTGGTTTCTGAGAAGGGAAGAGGCTGTAGAGAGTGGATGACCACAACTGTGTTTTATAACACAGGAGAATAGGTATTTTGTTAATTTGTGCTGAGAAGATGTAAGGTTTTATAGCCTTGTGAACCTCCTGAAGAATCAGTATTTGTAATGCACTCCCTTAGGATGTCTGTGAGAACCACTTTTTAATCTGTTCTCTCCTTGACTCACAGCAGGAAATTGAACCAAAATCTCTCACCTCATGAAAGAACATGATACCTATTCTGCTTTGGAGTAAAGATTTTGAGGCTTCTCTTCCTCAATATCTCCCTTCGATCTATTTTATTCTACATAAAATGTTTAAATTGCGTAAGGAAGGAAGGCAAATGTGTAGTGTTGGTGCTTATACTGCTCATCTAGAAGGTGGTACATAAACGAATGTGTAAATACTTTGTATGGAGTGTATAAATTTTTCTTTTACAATTTGTCAGTTCACTGGCTGTCTTAAAAAAGCGTGTAGTGTTTGCATAACACATTAACTTCTAGGATGTTATGACCTTTGCTTATGCAGCCCAAACTTGCACTTGTCTTTTTGTGGCCATATACATATATTTTTGTAAAATCTCATGTAATCTTTCGATCTCTGTGGCTGCCAGAGCACTCAGGATCTGAGTTCAATATTGGCCTCGCAGGCAGCCTGCACTCAGCCAGACTTGACACTTCTCTGCCTCCGCAGTAGGTATTAGGGTTTTTTTCAGAAAGGACCTTTGGCCTTCGCAGAGATGTGTCCTGGTCATCTTTTCTGCAAAATCTGAATACTGTAAAGGAGTATTTGATAGCTGGAGGCCTAGAACCCAACTCTGCTACTAGCAAACGTGCTTGCATTGGCACTGTAAAGTGTGGGATGCTTCCAGGGTTTCTCCCTCCTGGGAGAGGCAGCACGTCACCCCACGGCATCATCTGAGCATCCGCAAAGGAGGGCAGCGTAGGTGGGCGACTGCGCTGCAGCTGAGGCTGTGTTGGGACACCCCAATGCTGCCTGTGGATCCATCATTACCCCCTCCTGGGCTTCCCTCCTGCACCAAGAGAGTATGGTTTCGGATGAACTCGTGTTTTCTGAGCGGAGTGTCGTTTTGTTATATTTTTCTGTTAATTTATTTTTCTTCTTGAAGAGAGACTTTAAGAGAGGGAGTTGTATCTCAGCCATTTTTTAGTTATCATGTTGATCTTTGATTCTATTTTTTTATGGGTTGCTCTCTTCCTACTGCCGCTTCTTTATTTGAACTTACAGGGCTAAGGCCATCTGTAGTGTGACTCCATTTAAAGTCAGTGCAAAACCACCAGGGATGGATTTGGACCATGTATTTGTTTGTGATGTTACAGTTGGTTGCTCTGGTAATGATTATAATGTGTCACAAAGAAAACATTTTGTCTTTATGCGCTGAGCAGACAGCAGGAACATTTTAGTACTTCAGAACAAAACACAAAGATTCTTTTTTGTGCAAATGTTTTCAATTATAACAACAAATCAGTGAAAGGGGAAGATGAAGATGATAGCATTTAAACTTTATTTTTGTTTTCTGAGTATGCAGGTATTGAATTATATGATACTATAGTGTACCTGAGTCAATGGTAAACACACCTTTGTATAAAATGTTTGTGGTGTTTTTGCTTGTTTTTAAGTGCAAGAGCCCAAATGAAACACTAAGACCATGTGAGGTACATCAGAGCAAGTTCCCTTATGCCAAAAAGGAATGCTCAATTTTATACAGTGATGTTTTTGCACCTTGTCGCAATGTGGTAAGTTTATTAAGTGTCCAAGATGTGCTCTCATGTAGGAAAATATTAGAATTCCAGTAATTAATTTCTTCTTGCCATTCCCCTCAGTCTGAATGCTGTGGAGGATACAGAGTAGAGCCCTGCAAGTAACTCTGTGTGGGTGGGCTATGTTTGTGCAGAGCTCCTTGTTCCTTTCAAGACTGGAGCCTAAATATAACAGTGATAACTGGGAGCCATGAGTTAGTAGACTGTATAATCAAGGTTCTGTTCTCTTTAGGTTTTATTTATATCTTTTATTTATATAGGTAACTAAATTTTTAAGGCTTTTGTATATATTGCAGGTTTCTAAAAGAAGTGTTTATGTAATGTGCCTACAGCTTATCTCAGATGGTTTTGTTTTGTTAACTGTCCTGCTCAATACAGAAAGAAATACGAGAGAGCGAGATTTCAGCTTCAGAGCTATTTGTATTTTTAATTGGCTGGCAGCTTATCATCTGCTTTTTATCAAAACTCTGAGATTTGGTGTCCTTGTTTTCCCAATACCTGGCTGAGCCTGGGACTGAGTTACAAGAATGTCCTTAAGTTCAGCCTAGACAAGATGGGGACAACAATAGCTTGTGTGGGAATCTTTTATTCCATTTTAGTCCACCCTTTATCAACGCAAGACATGCTCTGTTCGTTTTTCCCTATTTCTGATTTTAGACCCCCAAAGGTATTTAGTCATCGAAGGTGCTTCTTTACACCCATGCAAGCAAGAACCACTACAATATTTTGTCTCAGTCTCTTATTTTCTTTATGACTATTAATACTAAATGAGATCATTAGATGTCCCAGCTGAACCTCCTGACTTTCAGGACTGAAGTTTGATATCAACATGGTTAGGAATTTGCCTGAGGAGGAGGTTGCAGTAGCTTAACCCAAGAGATTTATTAATGTTGACTTTAGTTACTATGTAAAGAATTTTTTGAGCATGTGCCTGAGAACATAGTGATGAGTGTATTTTCAAAGTGGAAAGTAATAAATAAAAATGGAACTTTTGAGAGTTTTTAAGGAGCTGTATAATAATAACTCATAAAGAAAAATGTTTTCTCCTGAACATTCATTTTCTATATCTTCTCCATGTTGTGATTAAAATTTACAAATATTATGCCAAAAATTTAGCATAATTATGTTAAAAAATGCATGTCAGGTGCAAAGCATGCCATTTAATTAGTAGTCAAGTATTTTCACATGCACATGTCCATCCTGTATGTGACAGCCTGTAAAACAAACATCTTTCAGGTGTTTTTACAACCTATTCATCAGCATGTGAAACCACAGGTCTTACGAATGTAATGTAAAGTGACCTATCAAGGATATCTGCAGCTGGGTGCACGGGTGGAGAACTGGGTGCCAAGGAAAAAAGCCCAAGCAGAGACTGACACTGGGGGCACGGAAGGAACAGAAAGTGTAGATGTGGGTTTCAGGATGTGCTTGGAACAGCATTTGTACAGTCACTCCTGTGCGGGTGGTGGAGGATCCTGCTGTGCATGGGGGCAAGCTCCTGCCCCCGTGGGACAGGTGGCCTCAGAGTTCAGTTGAGGCTGCAAAACCCCATTTTCAGGGAGACAAAATCTTGCATCTCTGGCTGGCAGTGACTAACGGATTGCAGTTGCCTAGCTGAGCAATGAACTCAGCAGGGGCTGAGGAGCCTTGACAGTCACAGAAAAAAAGGTCTTCCTCATAAGTCAGCAGGAGCTTTGACCCTAGGCTCCCAGTTTGTCACAACAGCAGGATATTGCTGATCCATGGAGAGATGCTGTCCTGCAGATGTGAGAGACAGGGTGAGCTCTTTGGAGCCAATCTGCTGTTTGGTGTTCCTGCAAAGATGTTACAGCCTTTTTCAATGGAGCTAATGCTCGTGCTCCCACCCCAGTGGTATCCCTGTTTTCAAAATAATAAGAAGAATGAAAGCAAAATGGCATCTCTCCACTGAAGGCAGAAAAACAGTCTTTGTCTCCCTGCCAGCTTCTAGCAACTGCCATCTGAGAAGCTGTCTTTGTGTTAGATAAGCGCTGCTTTGTTACTGTGATGGTATTTCTGTAATCTGATGTGTGCCATTTGGGTGCTCCACGACTAAGCTAGACCAGAGTCTAAAAAAGAGTCTAAACTGAAGAAAAGCATTGCTTTAAACATTCTGTGTGTTGAGTAAGAACATTGTTTCAGAAACTTTGCTTAACGTTACAAAAAAGATGATTAAAACCCAAGAAATAATGTATCATGTAAAACCATGAAATAATGTGATAGGATTTGAGTGGAGAAGTGGATTTCTGATCTAATGAAGGTTTGTGGGCAACATATATTAAAATCTTGATAAGTGCAGAAATATTTTTCTGCAAAATGTCACCAGCATGCTCAAGCTTTCTTTCCCTGACCAAAATCCCCTCTACAAATTATTACTTTAATTACTTGATAATCAGAGCTGCAGCTCTGATTTTGTTGTTCATGCAAAACTGACAGGATGACTACAGATGGCAGTATTTGCCTTATAAAAACATAGAACTGCCAGCTTCAATACCCTCTCCAAAATCAATGAACAGCAAGTGCATGGACAGACATACTTGTTAATAGTCACTGAATGAAATATTCTCTTGGACTGTAATGTAGGTACAAGCTGATCAAAGTGTACTTTTTGTATAGGAATATATCCAAACCTTAGAAAAACGCCTTATTTTTGTTTTAAATTCTTTCAGTTAGTTCAAAGGTAGCACTCCTGCTGAAAATGGTGCAACAGGAATTTGTACATCTCATGCAATTGAGTCACCAGCCCTCTTTTTTTTCTTCTTTTTTTTTCTTTCCCCCCAGATTGATGTGACTTCTTTTGTCAAAAATTGTCACACAGATACATGCAACTGCAATCTTGGTGGGGACTGTGAGTGCTTGTGTACCAGTATTGCAGCTTATGCCCACAAATGCTGCCAACAAGGAGCAGCAATTCACTGGCGATCTCCCTCGCTCTGTGGTACGTACCTGGGCTGGCCTTGCACCAGAGCTCATCTTTGAGGCATCTTTGGCCTTTTGCTGCCCAATGATACAAATATGACAGAAGCAGGTGGCTAATAAATGTATTTCCCATTTTTCAAGCTGTCTGTGTGTTAGCTGTTAGTCTTATACACCCAAATTTCCTGTCTTACTGAAGAGGACTGACTGTGCTCAGGGTGTGCCTGTGCAGAGACTGTTGGAAAGGCACCAGTATACCAGATCTGGGGTATGTCCAGTGTTTTGTGTAGCGCTGCAAAGAGATTCAGTCCATTCTACTTTTCTTTGACAGTGAGAAGGGTTCTTGGCTGTAGAATAATTCGTGCTTCAGGTCTGCTCTCAGTACATCTATTTAAATACAGCTGTATGTCACTGAATAAAAGCCCAAGGAAATAAAGTCACTGACTCAAATACATTATGGGAAATGAAACTTCCTCTGATGAAAGTGAATTTTACATTTTTAGGATGCAGATATGCACAGATTCTGTTGCTACTTTGTAATAATAATGTGCTTGTTTTCTTTTTCTTTTAGCTTATGACTGTGAATATTACAATCAAGGTATGTAGTATTTCATATTACTGTCTTTGATTCATCCTCATATTTATATACCTTGCTGAATACATGTACTCTTCATGTTTTGTAGCGTACCAGCTAGCTGTGTTGGACTTGATCTTTAACGGTTGCACTTGATGATTTTAAAGGTCTTTTCTAACTTAAACTATTCTATGATTCTGTGATTCTATGTGCTAGAAACAAATCTGTACTCCCTGGTTCCAAAATGGAATTCACTTTTACAAAGCATCTAGTTGCATATAATTCCCCACATTGACCACACTAGAATATGGAAGGCATCTTTGACGTACAATTCCACCATCTTTCCTTCTGTATGATGCTATTTTGAGATATTTATCTCTCCACCCCCTCACTTATTTTGTTTCTCTTTTAAAAAAAAATACCCAACAGACACTTTTCTTATATCAGTTCATTCAGACTAACCCTGGAAGAAAATATAGTTTTGTAATTTCTCTCTTGCACAGGTTAGAATGGGTTTTTTTGTACTCCTGATTTGGGTATGTGAGTTTAACGAGCTTGACAAGTTAGCAAAGCAAGTCCCCATGGGCCTTTCTGCTCCATGGGACAGTGGTGGCATAGAAACATACATCATAGTTGTAAGCAAAACAACACAGCTGGCATCTCAGATGAAACATGATACAGCGCACACTGCAAATAAAACCCTTCGTAGCTTGTGCTGAGAAGAATCTCTGTCAGCTGCAGCAGTGTTGGAGGTTATCTGTTTTCCGTTCTCTCCGTTCCCTAGGGTAGGATTGCATAGTCACAATCCCTCAAGTTCACTGGACCTTCAAATCCATTAGAAAGGAGAGCAGCCTTGTATGAGCAGCCTGGAGTATTGTATGTCATTTTGCGACATATTCCTTGTCTATTTAATATCATTATGTCATTATACTGACATTTTCTTCCTTCCTGTTCTGCTATGGATATATAAAATACTGTCTTTCTGTGCAATATTTCATGTATTACTTGAGATTTGTCCTATATAAACACAAACAGACAACCCTACATTAGTAAAGAATTCGACTACTGACACGTTAGTGAGCATCTTAGAAGGTTATACATGGTTATTACCATTTGAATTTTCACCCCACTGAACTAATTGCCTTTGGCACAGGGAAATTCAAGTCCTTTTCTCCAAAAATGAATGGTGTGGATATCATGCATCTCTGATGATATTGAGTTAAGATTAATCAGAATAATAATTAATTTGGTATGACCTTTGGAAAAAAATAAAAAAGCCTCATAAATTTTATGAACATTTGTCACTATGCAAATTATCTTCTAGGTTTTCATTCTGAAGTGGCTTGCTTTGTTTTATTTTTCCTTCTTTCATATGAGAGACATATAAAAGAGATTGCTCTGGTTCAATTAAAAACTCAGCTGAATTAATGGATGGGCTTTTTCTTTGACTTGGTGTATGTAGTTTTAACATTGCTTTTATTTTTAATGGGTGAAGGTCAGTGGCCCAGCTGTGTTGAATGATTTTAGTAATCCCCAGTGTCCCAATTAACAGCCTCATCATATTCAGTGTGGGGGTGGATTAATGCACCATGCAGCATATCTTGGCAGTCAGGGAGAAGCTCTAGAAGGATGTTAGCTTGTGTTTGTGCTGTAAATTTCAGAACTGGGACCTATTATATTTTGAAATTGATATGTTACAGGATTTCATGCACAAGTCTCAAAAGTATTGTACTGTAAAGAAGAGTTCCTTAGAATGAGAGTGGTATTCATTTAACAAACTTAATTCCTGTGGCATCCCCTCTTATATTCAGATACTGTGCATGTGCTTTGTGGGGAGCAAGATACTGAAAAGAAAGGGAAACTTGACTAAATGCAATGATACGAATGTGACTTTTGATATCTTTTTTAGCAACTTGCATCCTATAATGAGCATCATATAGTAGATGATTTTTTTCTCCTCCAAGGAGTCTGGCTCAGTACAGTAGCAGCAGATTTTTTTCTCCTCCAAGGAGTCTGGCTCAGTACAGTAGCAGCATGTAGACCTTGCCAGGTATAGCTAGCTGACTTTCCGTAATTTCTTTGCAATAGGGAATTTTGTCTTATTTAAAAAGCAGTAAGTTTTGGCTTGGATAGGGTTAATTTTCTTCATATAGTTAGTACGGTGATATATTTTGGATTCGTGACGAACACACTGTTGATAACACACCCATGTTTTAGCTGTTTCTTACACAGTGTCAAGGCCTTTCCTGGTTCTCACACTGCCCCACCAGCAAGCAGACTGGGGGTGCACAAGATGTTTGGAGGGGACACAGACACAGCTGGGAGAGCTGACCCCAACTGACCAAAGGGATACTGCAGAACATATGATGTCATGCTCAGCAATAAAATCCAGGGAGGAAGTTTGCTGGGGCTGGTGTTGCTCAGGGTCCAGCTGGGCATTGGTCAGCTGGTGATGAGCAATTGGGGTTTTTGGCATCGCTTTTCTTGGTTTTGTTTTCCTTTGTTTCTTTTTTTTTAAACTTATTAAACTGTCTTTATCTCAACCTACGAGTTTTTTCAGTTCTTCCCCTCTGATTCTCTTGCGGGGGGAGTGAGCGAGTGGCTGTGTGGTGCTTAGCTGCCTACCAGGGTTAAAGTCAGGGATGGCGTTATGCATGTTTCCACCGCCAAGTGCCAGCAAAACACCTTTTGGGACATGGGATGGATGCCTCCTCCTCTGATTCTTTTTTGTTCTGCATGATGTCAAACTGTTGAATCTTTATGGAAACTTTATCAATTACAGCTCACTCCTGCTTTTGCTCAAGTCATAGGCAAAATGTCTGTTAAATTTAAGGGATAAACATTCAATGATTTAGAATAAAGAGTCCTTTTAAGGTAAATTGCCTCACCACTTCTTTAAAAGTGGTCATTTTGTGGCAAGCTTGTGGGCTGCATGTGCACATGAGCTCCAACACAGTTTCCATATAAAAACAGTGGTTATTTTCATGCAGCTTTCTTCAGAAATTGGTGTTTAACTTCTAGCTGAGCCAAAACTCATTATTATGAGAATTCCTTCCCTCTTGGAAGAGTCATATTTGAAAGGAGCTGTCTTAGACTTGGAAAGGGGTTCAGTCTTTTCACTGCAAGGATTAAAAGCTTTCACAAAACTTACGCATTTTGTTTATTATTCACAAGGTGAGGTTTTAGAAGTATGCTGCTCTTGGTTCTTTCAGTGGGATATAGTGACAAAGATGGATGCTGTTGTATCTGGATGTATCCCTGTGAGGCTTTCCAGCCCAGCAGAAATAGCTCCAGGGGTTTGCTGCAGGGCATGGTGAGGCCAGCACCATTTTGGCAGTGGTACCAGCTGAAGCTGTTGTCACTGTTATATTGGCATGAGATTTTGAATGACAATGATGTGGTGAACCAGACTGGAAAAATTAGCCAGTTATTTTTCAGCTGGATCACTTCACTGCTGAAGCACTTGGATGGCATAATAAATGGGGCAGTAGGGGGGGCAGAAGAAAGTGGTTTGTAGGAGAGCATGAAGTAGACAACTGCTTAAGCAATATTGCTGACAAAAGTTGAATTACAGCCTTATAATTTGAAATATTTTTTTTGGGGGGGGGAACTGCCTTGTAGATCTTCAAGCAGCTTCAGTGTCTATTTGGGGAATAATATTAAAGTTGCTCTGTTAATCTTTCAAAGTATGGAAATAAAGACATGTAAAAGACTAAATACCATAAAAAAGCAGCCCAGATTGCTTTCTTGTACAGGTCATTTTGTGAGGATAGCCACACACACGTTTTTGTGCTCACTTTGTATCTGTTGTATTTTGGGCAACAAGCAAAGAATAAGGGAGTACATTGAACAGATAGATACAGACCTATTCCAGCATAATCTAGTTGGAGGCCGGTCATGAGTGGCGTTCCCCAGGGCTCAGTGTTGGGGCCAGTTTTGTTCAACATCTTTATCAATGATCTGGACGAGGGGATCAAGTGTACCCTCAGCAAGTTTGCAGATGACACTAAGCTGGGAGGAAGTGTTGATCTGCTTGAGGGTAGGAAGGTTCTGCAGAGGGACCTGCACAGGCTGGACCAATGGGCTGTGACCAATAGTATGAGGTTCAACAAGGCCAAGTGCCGGGTCCTGCACTTGGGCCACAACAACCCCATGCAACGCTACAGGCTTGGGGATGAGTGGCTGGAAAGCTGCTTGGCAGAGAGGGATCTGGGGGTGTTGGTCGACAACCGACTGAATATGAGCCAGCAGTGTGCCCAGGTGGCCAAGAAGGCCAACGGCATCCTGGCTTGTATCAGGAATAGTGTGACCAGCAGGACCAGGGAAGTCATCCTTCCTCTGTACTCGGCACTGGTGAGGCCACACCTCGAGTACTGTGTTCAGTTTTGGGCCCCTCAGCACAAGAAGGACATTGAGTTGCTGGAGCGTGTCCAGAGAAGGGCAACGAAGCTGGTGAAGGGTCTGGAGCACAAGTCTTATGAGGAGCAGCTGAGGGAACTGGGGTTGTTAAGTCTGGAGAAGAGGAGGCTGAGGGGAGACCTTATCGCCCTCTACAACTACCTGAAAGGAGGTTGTAGCGAGGTGGGTGTCGGTCTCTCCTCCCAAGTAGCAAGTCATAGGACAAGAGGCAATGGCCTCAAGTTGTGCCAGGGGAGGTTTAGATTAGATATTAGGAAAAACTTCTTCACGGAGAGGGTTGTCAAGTATGGGAACAGGCTGCCCAGGGAAGTGGTTGAGTCACCATCCCTGGAGGTATTTAAAAGACAGGTAGATGAGGTGCTTAGGGACATGGTTTAGTAGTGGACAGGTACGGTTGGACTTGATGATCTTAAAGGTCTTTTCCAACCAAAAGATTCTGTGATTCTGTGTGATAATACCTTGAGGCACTGAGCTGTAGTTCCAAATTTCTTTGATTCCAGGTATGGTGAAGTATTTAAGGCAATATATTATGTTAACTAAGACAAGTTTTGTACGTTTTGCAAGGAGGATTTTTTTTTACTATTTGATTTTTCTTCCCTTAGGTCTTGGTGAAGGACCCTATATTTTGGCAAGTTATGGAGAGAACGACACAATTATAGGAGCTAACGTATCCAGTAGAAGGATATTTCCCCTGCCTAGAACCGGAGCATATGGAAATGTATTTTTCAGTTTCATGATAACTCCAGGTCTTTTTAAAGATAAAGATTTATGTAAGTGTTCTCAAAAATTTTGCTAATGGCAATACATATTTTTCAAACTATATGAATGATTTTTGCTGCATCTTCTAAATCTCCTAAAATAGTCTAGATAATTTTAGTTATTGGAATAAGCGAGGATGAAGCAGCCAATTTCAAAACTGACGAGGAATACTGATTTTATTTACTCTTTTTTTAAATATTGGAAAACCTTGATGCCAGTTTTAAAGCTGACTTTTCAAAGATTGTTCTAGAAATATTGCAAAATACAAGTGAATAGAATTCCTTTGTGAAAAAAAAATTAGTTTGTATAACTGGAAACTAGAAAATTTTGCACATGTATCTACCAAGTATCAACACCGAAGGTGAATGCAGGATATTTTTGTCTCCAGTAAAATCACTTCTACTTTATCTTTTCTTCTTTTTTGTGACTTTCAGTGGACTATAAAATGTGCAGCTTGGAAAAACCAATCTGTCTCCTGCATTGTTAGTGAGCAGTATCTCCATACAATGTAGAAGGAAGTTTCTTAGGTGAACAGTAATTCCTAAGCTCTGTTTTTCACTTATCAGAGACTGACCGAAACTATGCAACCAAAAATTAATATGTTTAAATATTTTTCTTTCTGTATGTATTTTCCTTTCTTCACATGTATTGGGTTTGTGCCAATTAAGTCAATACAGATTTTGTCACTGCTTTCTCACAGAATTTAATTTGTTGAAAAAATCCCAAACCCTCAAAAATCAACATACAGAAGGGCTGTGTTCAAGTAAAATTTGAAACTATATTCACAAACAGTTATAATTTTGCAGTGGAGAAATGAGGTTTTTAGATACGATTTTGAAATGAGAAAGTACATAGAACAGAACTAATTCAGTCTTGTCAATTCTCCAACCAATGTAAAGTGGAAGTAAAACATTCATTATATCTGTGCAGTACACAGGTAGTTTTAATATCTGTGAGAAATGAGATAGCATTAATTTAGATTAAAGACACTTCAAGATTTTATTCAAGTTGAAAACCAAATATGAAGTCAGTCTTCTAAGTTCTTAAATTTTCAGAGCATTTTCTTGACTTTTGACTTCTGGCATGGGTAGAGCAAATAGAGGGTTGAGTCTTTTATTTGGCCACAGGTTTTCTTACTGTATTGCTGGATATGACTGTATGTAAAAAAAAGCCTGACCTCAAGGTGAAGTCAAGCATGTTCTTACAATATTTGCATGATGTTATTTACTAATGAAATTAGGGCAGCATGACGTCAGGCATTTTTCTGAATTTGAGAAAAAACTCCCAATTTGAGACTGCTTATGAATCATTGCGAAGGCTGGTAGCAGTAGTCTGAATGCACTTTTGATCTAACTGATTAGCTCTCTGGTGGCTTTGGATTATATGATCATTTGAAGTCTCCTTTAGACCCTGCATTTTTAACTTTTTTTTTTTTTGTGTTACATAAAACTGATTTTTTTTTTTGTGAAAAGCAGTTGTTTAAAAGGAGCCACTTACCAGCCAATATATAGATTTTAATCTCACTTTTAAGATGTTTTCTGTGAAAATCTTACTATTATAATTTTTTTTCTTCTGCGGAAGCTCTCTCTCTTGTCTCCCTTGAATCTGCCGAAAGACCAAACTACTTTCTGTACGTACACGACAATGAAACTGTTGGGTTGGAACAGTGGCAGGCAAGTGCCTCCTTTTGGAGACAAGCCACCTTCTTCCACCACCAGGGCCTCTGGAGTCCAGGGCTCAGCGCCTTCGAACTGCACAGTAAAAAAGGCTTTTTCATCATTCTCACCTCATCTGGTGTTAAAGTGGCAAAGTACGACGATTCAGAAGAATTCAAACATTTGAGTAGCTTTAGTATTGAAGGTAAATTTTGCATAATCCCCAGGGATAAGTATGTTTTTTCTGCTTGCCTTCAGAGCACTTGTCTTTCATCAGCAATAGCAACAAATATTTTTTATCCTATTTTTAATTGCTAGTCTGTCTTTGTCTTCCATTCTGCCTCCAAATGCTATTATTTTCTATTTTTTGCAGATATGATGATCACTTTATCTTTGAACTACATTTTCATTGTTTTACTCTTTCAAAATGAAGGTGGCACATCACAAAAAGATGCATGTTAATGTCTTGTTAGTGAGTTATAGATATCTACTCTTTTAAATGAATGGGGTAACTGTGTTGCTTCTGCTACCAACAGTACCTTCACTATGTTTAACTGATTTTTAAGGTTTTTAAACAGAATAGATTTTAGAAGTGAGTAGCTGTTTGTATCTTTGAAGCTTCAGTGTCTTTTAGCTTGATTGAATTTAAAATACTTGAAACAAAATGAACAAAATCTCACCTATTTGAAAGTTCTCAAGAATTTCTCTACTTGGTTTTCACTTCTTCATTTTTCTGAAAATCCCAATGTACATTATAGAAAAGACTATAAATTTACAGTTTATTGACTACACAATCAATAAATAATATCTTTTCCTTCTTTCTCAGAACTTGGTGCATCTGTGCCTTATAGAAGGATGTGTGAATGGCGATATGAATCTTGTGCTAATCCTTGTGTTAAAACATGTAGTGATCCTGAAGGAATAGCATGTAAATTCCTTCCTCCGTAAGTAAAATTAAGCTTGTATTGCTACCCTATTTTCTTTTGTAATATGTGTACCATACGCTTTCTGAAAATTACTGCAGCTGCAATATCCATTCATTTTTACTCATCCAGATTTCAGTATCACTCTTGTGAGCAACTCTCACAAGTTATGTGAAAACATTTGTAACAAGCCTCTCATTTCCCACGGTATACATTCCTGTTTACATGTGATCTTTCAACACAGGAATAAGAGGGTTTGTATTTAGCCCAGGGGATTAGCTTCTAGTAGTGGTTAAGTAGAAATCTATTAAATTAAATGAAGGCTATTCCCTTCTATGGATTTATACTCACATCCTAAACCAGCATCCCATAATGCTGTAAATGACTACATCTTTCTGGTGTTTATACGACAGAGATCAAAAACTGTAGGAATAGTAAGGGTGGACTGCGCCCTCTCCTGTAAGAGGAGCGAACTTTATACTAAGAGATGCTCATTGGCATGACGTGAGGGATTTCACACGGCTGATGTTACCTTGTTACTTAGTAACAAGATTTCCTGTCTCCACGGATCTCCCCTGGCATCTATGGAACCACAACAAACTAAAAGGAAAAATGCCTAAAAACTCAAGGAACAAAATCTGGTGGAAAAGAAATGATATTTTGAATTTCAGACTACGTCCCTAAGCATATGCAGTTTATGATTAGGAATATTACTAATTTTCTCTGTTGGTATTCTTAGCTTTTTCCATATGGGCACACTGGTTGTTAATGTCATGATTTTCTTATTAAAAATCCCCCCAAAATGAAAACATAAGGGTATATATGGACTGTCTGCACTCTCCTACGCTGAAAGTGCACAAGTATGAGACTTTCTATGGAGTCAGTCTAAATATTTTAATGTCTCAAATGAGACATCTCGGTAAAACAGCAGTCTTGTAGAGAAGTTCTTTGTCTTATGGAAAACGTTTCTGCTTAGGGATCTGAACTTCCACCTAGTTGTGGAAGCAGAATGGTCCAAAGCTATCATGTTCGTCAGCCTATGCAAAGAATTGATTATTAACAATTTAGAAACAGAATTGTGCTATTCAATGTCTTTTTGACCTCAAAATGCCTCAAAATACTGTGTTCACCATTACACTGGAAAGTTCTCAGAACTCTGATGGGGAAGACATTCAAATGTTTCATTTTGCCAAAGTAAAATAATTTAAAATTAATTTGTATTTCTACTGTGGCTTTAGAATTAACTATACAATATTTTAAAGGGTTGAAGGATGCTTGCCATACTGTCCCAAAAACATGATCCTTGATGAGGTCACTCTTAAATGTGTTTATCCAGAAGACTGTAAGTATATTTTATTATATTGGTCTAATCTTATAAATCACTCTGAGATCCGAGGAAAGGTTTTAATCAAATGTACATTGTTGGTTTTTTTTGTTAAACACTTTACCAGAACATCTTTCTGTTGAAGAATATCTCTCTGGGACATAGACTCCATTCCCAGTCATCCAAAATATATCTCCTACACCCAAACAAGCCATATCTAAAGTTGAATTCTTTAATTTCTCTAATAGTGTATTAAATTTAACCTTTTGTGATGGTGTTATACTCATCACAACTATATTTGACTATATCCTGCTAGTATATCATATGTATGTAAGAGAAAGATCCCAAATGGAAGAAATACTGCTGTGGTGAAAAGTTCAGACCTTTCAGTTGATGAGTTACCTCTAACAAATTCAGTGCATCTATTTCATAACTTCTGGTGTGTGAAGATACCACATCATTTGTTTATTTTGGGGATACAGTATTCTTTTAACATAACAATTACATTTTAATACTGTCTCTTATTTTATTTTACAAGTTTTGAATTAAATACATTATGCTTGATATTTGCTAGTACAAAGTTATCTCATATAGTATACTACCTTCCCAAGATATAATATATTTATTCCAAATATTTTATTATTTTGGATTTACTGAATTTTCCATGGAATTCCCTTGTTGCTTCAAAACTGCTCTGCAAAATCAAGGTTTTCATTAATAATAAAAAATTAGCTACTTCTTTTGCAAAGACAATTAGAAAATTCCTTGAGTCAGCTGAGTTCCTCAAAGTCATCAGGCAAACTGGAACCATTGGCAAGTTATCTTCTCAGCAAAATGATGCTCTGATTTGCTAATATTTAAACAGGACTTGAGTAGAGATAGATGTTGCTATTTTGCTTTACCAATAATCCATAAAAAACAGTGAAACATGCATTTTTTCCTTTTAGGCATACCTGTGACACCTACAGAATCAGCAATTGGAACAAAACCTTCATTGTTAATCTCTCTCACGGGTGCTACCATGGAGAGATTTCCTCAGACACCTCCTTTATTTGTTACTTCAGGGACTGAGTCAACTCATACTGGTGTGACAGACAAAATAACCATGAAGGCAAACACAACTTTAAGGGGAATGAATATGTCGGCACAGTCCATTGCAGACTTTTATTCATTGGAAGCATCTAATGCAACCACCTATTCAACATTTTCATTACCAAGTACAGTGGAGCCTTCTGATGTACTTAACAGCACAGCCAGCCCTCCTGTCCTTTCCAAACTCATCTCTTCAACAGATTTTCCAACTGTTCCTCAAGCCTCAGCAGTCACATCACGTACTGTCAGTTCTACTGCATCTATAACTTTACCTATTACACTAGCAACTCCAACAACCCTGCTCAGTGCAAGTCCTATTCCAACACGTTCTGCGTTATTAACACCCACTTCCCTAGTGGTAGTTCCATTTCCACTTGAAACATCAACCACTCAGCTAGGACCTGTTCCCCCTACCTCAGCATTAACAACTTTAACCTCCAAGCCATCTTTTGTCACTTCTGAGCTGCCTGCAGGGATTGGGAAGAGTAGGAGTCCTTCAGTAAGTCATTCTAAGGGAGCAGCAGTATCCTCTGAAGTGTCTTTGTCTGCTTTGCTGGCTGGCAGAGCAACTTTCACAAGACCTGTATTTCTTCTAGGTTCACGGTTTACAATAAGCACATCTACTTCTCCTATATCTACTTTGCCTGTTAGAACTAGGTCTGGCATTGGTCAAACTGCAGTTCACCCAACACCCATTTCTGCACTGAATTCAACTGCTCCTCAAGTTCCTATGACTACTAGATTTGCTAGCTTTGAGACAAGTTTTCCTCAATTAATCACAGTTTCATATTTTGAAACAGCAAAACCCTTGTCTAAAACTTCTCTGATATCATTAAATGCAAGTTCTTTAGCTAGTTTTTCTCCAAAGCCATTTTTATCTTCAGCAGAAATTTCAGTGACTGTTCCCAAGCAGACGTCTCCATTAATAAAAGGCAGTATTTCTGCTGCTCTGCCCATAATGACTGTATCTTCACCTCAAGTTGCTTCTCAAATCCCTATAAACACTTCTTCATGTTCTTCTGTAACACACACAGTATCTATACCAGTGCATTCTCTGATTACCTCCCCGAAGCCCAAAGCTATGGCAGATGTCACTGTTGCCTCCAAAAGTCTTTATAAAGTACCTTCTGCTGCTTCCGCTCTTCTAGTCAATCCAACAATCTCTGATATATCTATAGCAAGTAAAGCCTCAACAGAAAATAAGTACATCATGCACACTGATTCCTTTTCAGTGTCATCCATTTCTAAAAAGCCAATGAAATCCATTATGTCTACAGTCTTCCCTCTTAAGGCATTGGGATTACCTCTAAATGCTACATTAATAACCACTTCAGAAATTACACAGTACCCAAGCAGTTCACATACAGAATTGAAAACTGACCCTGTGGCACAAAGTTCAGGCACTTTCATTCCTAAAGATCCTTCTCTTACAAGGTCATTATCTTTATTTACAGTCTTGTTATCAACATCAGTACCATCTTATGTGACATCTGATACTACAAGTTCTTCATTGATTCCCATAGTCAGTAGGACATCATCATTAACACAAAATGTAACTGCTACCCAAACATCAGTTTCATCTCTAGATGCACAAGGAACCTCAAAAAGTCCAGTTACAGACTTTGCAACTTCATCTGTAGATTTTTCCACATTCACTTTAAACAAAAGCCCTTCTACCAGCCTTTCAGCAGTGCTAAAAATGTCCATTGTAATGCCCTCTTTACTAATGCCTACAACCCCTGAAGCCACTTTAGAAAGCCAGTCCAGTAGGGTGTCTATGTCTTCACCTCCTCCTAAGACCACTCGTATCTCTACTGTTTCTCTAGGAAAACAGAGTTCTTCGCTAAGTTCTTCAGAAGAAGATGGAACAATATCAGCCATTTCAGCTGGAATCATCACTCAATCCACTACACCAATGATCATGAACACAACAGTGAATGATACATCCTTAAAAGCACCTTATATTTTTGCAAAAATACCACCTAGCTCTTCAGCCAGTTTATTAGTTGCTTCTGGCACTACTGTAGCCTCTAGGATTACTACAAAACCCACTGATTCTTTTGTTGCTGATTTGGAGTTTTACATGGCTTCAGCTTCAGTTCCTACCACCATAGAAACACCCATGCATGTGCCACACAAGTCTTTATTTACATCTGCAGTGACTCAAGCTTCACAGAGCACTAAAGAAACTCCAAAAATGATGATCATGAAAACAACTGGTACTACAAGGCCATTAACACAGATGAAAAGTACCTCATTTACAGCTTCAGAAATTAAATACACAACCTCATTTGAAAGAACTGTGGATATTTTAGAAAGTGGTCAGACTTCACATGAGCAAAGAAATGTTACCAAAACAAAGTCAACCACAACTGAGAAATCTTCCCTGCCTCATTTGACAGTATATGCAGTTCAGAGTTTGCCTTTTTCAAGAAATACAACCTCAGTAAAAAACATCTCTCTCTCCGGAGTCCTGGATGTAACAACATCAGATTGGTCCAAAATCCCAATGCAGAAAACCATTAAACCTTATTTCAGTTTAACAGAGCCCACATTGCTGCAGACCAGAACTAGAACAGATTTATCTCATTCTAGTGGTGGAATGGCTCTGCCTTCCTCTTCAGAGCCTGTGGAAATACAAACTTCTCTGGCAAGCACAGAAACAATGACAGCTATAGCTGACAAGGCTTCCTTTGGTACAATGATGTATACACTGATGTCTACATCTTCCGAATGTGTGGTATGATCAGTTTTACTTACCCCCATGTGTTAAAATATATATTGCTTTTGAGTCCATTATGTTATGCTATGCATATAATATCAGAGATTTTAAATATCTCCTATTTGTTTTTACGTGTATCTTTTAAAATACTCAGTTATTCTTAGATGATGGTTGTATCTGTGCTCTTATACTGCCCTGGTATATTCTGCAACTTGGATGTATTGCTCTGGAAAAGAACGTCTTTTAAAGCTATGTGCTGATTCTAGATAGCGAAATATATTTCTGAGGGGCATAATCCATGGAATTTTTGGGTTTCTGCATAATCTCACCCTGTCTTTCTTTTTTCCATTTGTTTCTTTGTCATAGGGTTTAAAATGATGGGAATGCATGATTCTGTATTTCTTAAAATGCTTCAGGTTATTACTGAATATAACACATAGCCTCAATGCATAATGCTTTACATAGAGTATTCCACCAAAGCTAGATGGAACAGGAAGGGTGTGGCTGAATGCACATGCATCATTGTCACCTGTTACAACCACACAAAACCAATTCATTCCAAAATAACTGATGAGGGGTCACGTAGATATGCTGTTTCTGTCTCAGAGCAGGGTGATGAACAAGCAATTGCTTGGACTTCATAAGGACAATGAATGTAAAGTTGATTCTGGTTGTTTTTTCCTTATATGACAGCCAAGATATCTCGAACCTGTTGACAAATGTAGCCAGTATGTATGTGTTAATACGAGTTGGATGTTATACAACCTTTCAAGGAACTGCCCTAAGGATGTGCAGAAGCCAGACTGTGGTTTTCGAGGAATGCCAGTTCAAGTTAACACTGACAGTTGTTGTCCAGAATGGGAATGTCCCTGTAAGTCACTGTTTTATTTTTAAATACAACATAGAGCCTTGATCTGTAAATTTCAAGTAATAAATTAAGGGTTTATTACAGTGCAGTTTTTTACTCATATTAGAAACTGCAGAACTGGCAGATGACTGTCTGCCAAGGGAACAAAAAGGCCAAAGAGAAGTCATATTAAACACCTTGCAGCATTACTGAAACCAATATCACACTTTTAAATATTTGTCTCAGGATAGGACAGATCAATCTCTCGTTATGAGTATCTCAAAACCATGTATTTTTAATGCATGTATTTTATCTCACAATGTATAGATTAATTGACCTTGCCTGTAAAACATGGACTTAAGTGAAAATTTTCAGCAGTTTAAACTTTCTCCCCTACCCTGGGCACATAGCAGTAGGTTAAGGTATTTCCACCAAGTAGCGTAAGACACTTGCTTCTGCTTATGGCTCAGTATGCTGTCTGCAGAACAAGATCATCAATATATATATGAACATACATATGAAAGAAAATATTGCTAAAACTGAAAGTTTTTAGAAATGCACTGTATTCGGTTTTGTGGTAACCTCATTAAATGACAGTTCTTTTTTAGGTCAATGTTCTGTACTGTCTGAACTGAGTGTTATTACATTTGATGGAAACAACATAGCCCTCTGTAATATGGCTTCCTACATTTTAGTCAAGTTACCAGGAGAAATTATTGTTGCTCATATTGAAAAATGTCCTGCTAATCAGGTAAGATTCTTGCATTTCCACAATAATTGTAATAGTTCCTTGAATTTTTTTGTTATAGGTATGAAATTCTGCAAAAATGTATCACTTAAAACTTTCAGATAGAAGCCATACCCATTGAAAAATGGCAAGTTATTTAATTTTTAAGGACCAAACTTAATCATGCTGTCTAGATAAAAGAATTTTATCTTAGGTTAAATAGTAATTGTTGTATTATGTTATAAGGAAATTCAAATGTAGGTTCCTTTTAAATTGTCAGGGGTGACATAACTTCTTGAAGCTGCATGTCTCCTTTCAGGCTTTCCACGCACAAATCTTCTTGAGGCCTTGAATTTATACTTTACAATATGGTCAAAATACTAAAATATTTTGAATAGTCACAAAAGTCTTTTGTAGTTATTTCTGGAAGGTATTAATGAGTTTGGGATTAGTGTGATGAGTTGTTCTTTGTAGTTGCCTAACTCTCTGCATTGCCTACAGAGGGGATCCAGCCACTTTGTTTTTAGACTGCCAGTTTAGGTCAGGTCAGTCTCATCCTTAGAGTTTGTACATACATTTTTTTTGCATTGTCCATAGTCCTAATTTATACAGCCCTCGAACAACTGGCTTGTATTTCCATCTTTCATTTGTAGATAGACAAGTTCCCAATGACGAACTTCATCAAGCTTCTTTCCTTCCCATACCTGTTTGGTTTTTTATCTACTCTCACTGGGCAACTGTACACTTGATTTTTAAGTTCCAAGTCTTACACTGTTTTACCCATTTTCTTTTAAATTGCTCTCTTCACTGTTTCTTGGTTGCAGTCTAAAGGTGTAAACGCAGCTCACATAGGCAGATGAGCTTTAGAAGTCTGTAGCTATAGTTCTTTAAGATATATTTTTTGAAAGGGCTTTGCAGCATATGCTGAATCTCATGATGCTGGTAATGAGTTGCTCTCAATGTTAAAGCTGTTTAGTTACAAGCCAGCTGAGGTATAGTATATACGAGCTGCAATCTTGTGCAGAAAGATGCCTTGTTAAAAAGGTAGTTTTATCAAAGTTAGGGCAGGGGATTTTATTGGCATGACCATTGTATTCCTATGTATTTTTAACTCAACTGTTCAGGTCATTGTGTTCTCTTTTCTGTATTATTTTCCACATAAACCCCTTTGATTTAAATCTTTAACAAGTAAGTCGAGTTTCTAAAAATAGTTCATAGAAAGGTGTACTACATTAGCTGGGAAATGTGTATTTTTTATTATTTGTAAGGAATATATTAAATTAGTTTAATTATGAAGCTGAATGTAGAAGAACTTCAAACACAGAGAAAACAGTCAATTTATTTTTGCCAAATAAGAATGCTGTTGATGATTATCATTGCACTTCTAATCTATTTTTTAATGTTTTCCAGAGTGCAAATTCAATAAGAAAACTAGTGAGTACTTTTTTCTTTTACTAATTATAAAATACATTAATATTACATATATTGGAAAAAATCCCTATAGCACTGGTACAGAATTAGAAAAACAATTGTAACTAAACTTGTTTGTCACTTTTCTTTCAAGGTTCCCCCTGCAAGCACTTCAGGGCTCTGTTTTAAGAAATTAAATGTGACGACACGCACATATAAATTACTTATCAATCGTTTAGCAAGAAAAGTAAGTATATATCACCAGTATGTAGCATATGTATGCACAAAAGATAGCTGGAGAGCTATTCTGTTGTAGAATGCAATAGATCAGATTTACAGTGAATGCACTACAGGATTAGGATTACATCTGTAGTTCAGGTTCCCAGTAATTCACGGTCTGCTAGAAGCAAGAAATATACATTTCTGATACCATGTTTCACTTATATGTCATTTATCCAAAATGACACTTCAAAGCTCTTTTGAGATTTTAAAGAAGCTTACAGAAGTCATTTATACTTGAGACTATATTTCCAGATAACCTAGAACCGAACAGAAATGTTCTAAGACGTGATAAATACTTAAGCTGCCTTTCCCGCTAGTCAGTAACAGGTCAGAACAGATAACTTTGAATAATTGGGATGAGTTTTTTCTGTTGGTTTATCACACGGTATGTGATAAATAAGATTTATTGCTTCCTTAATTAGAAAAGATTTCTGTAATCATTTTTTTTCTCATGCCTACTTCATTTGCAGTTATACAAAATGGCACTGATGGGAAGCTCTGTGATTTAAGCACTGTGACTGTTATTGTATGTGACAGAGGCTGTAAAAAATATCTTCTGCTATAAGATGTAAAGACAGATAAAATACATCTTCACAATCTGTTTTTATCCTTAAACTGTATTTGGTTTATTTTAGGTAGTAGTGGATTCTGTAATTCAGTCATTACCATTTTCAAAAGAAGGACTGAGTATTCAGGATACTGGTGCGATGTACGTCGTTAATACCCCAGCTGGTATTAGCATCAAGTGGGCTCACGTTACAGGCATCATAGATATACAGTATGGATTACACTCTAACACATTGGTGAAGACAGAAGGACTTTGTGGTGAGGCTATGGTGGCAATTTTTTTCTTATTTAATAATTTCCCATTTAAAATTTACACCTCTCTTTTGTGCCTGTGACCTGCTGTCCCTATAGCTGTCCTTGTGACCCCCATTAACTACACTGACAATCCTATTTGAGGTGGGCTTGTGAAATTCTGTTAATTAATAATAATAAATCAATAATTCTGTTTCAAAGCATTGCTTGCTAATAAAGTAGTTTGCAGAGCACGTAATGATCCGTACATTGTATCTAATTAAGTTTTTAAAAATGTACTGATCTCTGCCTGTGTTTAAGAATATTGTTGAAGTCAAGCAAAGAAAAGGGGAAAATTTTCAATGGAGAAGCGGCTGCTGAATAAGTTCTATTAGTGACAATACATTTCAGTGATTATGGGTGAAAAGAATAACTGTCAGCTGTTAGCAGTGGCAGCTTATCACTATGCAAATATTGATAAAAGGTGTATCTTGGGAAGGGTCCAAGTCCACTGAGGATAGTGTTGGGGCCAGTTCTGTTTAACATCTTTATCAATGACCTGGATGAGGGGATCGAGTGCACCCTCAGCAAGTTTGCAGATGACACTAAGCTGGGTGGAAGTGTTGATCTGCTTGAGGGTAGGAAGGTTCTGCAGAGGGACCTGCACAGGCTGGACCAATGGGCTGTGACCAATAGTATGAGGTTCAGCAAGGCCAAGTGCCAGGTCCTGCACTTGGGCCACAACAACCCCATGCAACGCTACAGGCTTGGGG
>VYZW01044865.1:2512-24855 GCA_013401315.1 Balaeniceps rex | reverse complement strand
CTTCTGCCATCCCAACATTTGAATTGTATTTGAATAATGATGGTAGATGAGAACTTCCATATTAGAATGGTGAAGTTAGAAAGCAAATTACTTATCTGCTCTTTAGGTAGTAGGGATTTTAAGTTCTCTACTATCCCTACCTCAGGTGCATCTGCCAGCCAGCACAACAGACCTGTTTTATACATCTGTGTAAAATTAAATAAATAAAAATAATATAAATATAATATAAAAATAAANCTATTAAGCATCTTCCCAAAGAACTCCTGAAATTACTGATTTTTTTCAGAGGTTAGGGGAAGGCATATTGGTAAGGAATTACTGTATTGAGGAAGAAAAAAAAAATTTTTTTTTTAACCAGCTTAAATATTACAAGAGGTAAAATGCTGATGAGGTCCATGTGCCATGGCGCAAACATCAATGTGATACTTGATTGATTATAATATCTTTAAAGTTGTGAATCCAGACTGCAGTTCTTGAAATGCAGATTTTTATCTTTTAACTTCTGCAGCTGATGGGACAGTTGACAGTGGCCAGGGGTCATCTGTTTATACCGAATCATGTGTAAGCAGTCAACAGACTGTGTCGTATGGTTCCCAGCATGACCAGTCAGTCTCAACAGCTGCAGTCCAGGGATATGCAGCTTCAGTTGGCCAAGTGCAGTCGCAGCAGCATGGAGGATATCAGCCACCTGCAGCGGTAAGCCAGAACTTAGAGTATTGCAAACACATGGAATTATTTGATTTTGTATTTCTCTTGAAAAGTGAGAGGACAGTCTGCCGGGCAATCTTCCATGTATGTTTTGTTTTGCATGTGATGCAAATTCTGCATGGGAGTAGCAAAGGGGATATTTTTGCAAGGCGACTGAGTCTGGGGCAGGGGGCAAGTGCGAGGGCGTATTTGTCTTTAAAGCTTTTATTTAATCTTGAGTGCACTTAAGCAGAATGGTGGGTTAGGTTTTTTATAGATGGAAGTAATGTCCTCAGAACAAGACTATCTCATGAAAGCAAGCATTTAATCTCACTTGGGAACGTGATGTGTGTATGTGTATATGAAGTTACCAGGGATCAAGCTGTTTGATTTGAAGAAGGGATTAGAATCATTTGGGTTACTGTATAAGTGTGAAATTGCTGTGTGTGTTCTGTGAGGCTTTGATTACAGATTCTGCAGGTAAGATTTTTTTTTTTAACTGTTATAGAATGCTGCATGTGAGAACTCCAGACTGAAAAGACCCCACACCCTTGTTCCCAATTTTATTTCTAGCTTGTGTTGATTTGCTCATCAGTTGCCATGCGTATTCCTTTTCCCTGGAAAGTCTGCACTGGGCACAAATACTTTTCCTACTCTGTTCATTTGTGTTGCCCTTTTATTTTGGTATGTTTTTTTCCTTGGTATGTTTTTCGATCCGAGTATGAGAGTATGCAGAAATCTATTCTAACTCTGGAGTAGAACTTCTGCTACTGTTAAATTGTCTTCAGTGGTTCCCTTGTCACTTGTTTTTTACACAAATAAAAATAAAAATCTAAGCCTGAGGCAGAGACGTTATGGTATAATGTAGTAATACCATAAGGGAGAAGATGTGACACTTAAGACTGAGGGCCCTCACTTTTTTTTGGTACCTGTGGTTGTAGGCTTTATTACAGAATTGTTGGTGTTACTAGCTTTTTGGAAGACATGCTGGTTTCACTCACAAGCAAAGTATTTCCATCTTTTACAAAGGCATTTAACCTGAAGCTTGTGGTACTGCTAGTCCTTGATCAAATGAGTTTTTAATCCCTCTGAGCTCTTGTTCTGGGTAAGCCATATTTTGTTGTGTGGACATATATTGAACCAGAAGCCATTTCACTGTCTGGGGTTGCTAGCTTCTAGGTTGAAAGACCATAATCTTTTGAGAGGGGATGGGAAACAAGCATATGACAGAGGTGTAGTCAAGCTGCTTAGTTCACTGCTAAAACATGCTCGTGCTCTATGGTGACGACAGTGGTACCAGGAGGTTGACAGAATGGAGTAGAACACTGCAGGAACTATTAACAGTTGGGAAGACAGAATGATAGGTCAAAATTATATTGACAACTGGAGAAACAGCCTTAAAAAGAAATAGAATGCAGTTCAATCAGGACAAGAACAAGGTTCGTCTTTAAACAACAGCAATAATCAGCTACACAAGTACAGGATGAGCAGCAACTGACTAGGCAGCAATTCTGCTAAAACAACCCCAAAACTCAGGGATACTACATTGGACCACAAGCTGGACATGGTCAAAAACATCATGCGGTTGTGAAAAAGGCAAACATCATGTAATGTGAAGTAGTTCTTCTGCTCTTGGCCATTGGTAAGTCTATCCTGGACACCCTGCTTGAGTGAATTTGAGGGTGAATTTGGAGAGAATTCAAAGGAGAGTGACCAAAAAAACCCCACCAGAAATACAGAAAACATGGTTTATGTGGGAAGACAGAAAGAGTTAAGCTGAGCCTATGAAAGATGAGCTTGAGGAGAGAGAAAGCTGTAAAGGCTGCTGTAAAATAGGAGGAGACTAATCAGATCACAACATTGTTGTCAGATGGAATAAGAAATAATAAGCCTAAATTGCAGCACAGAATTATTGTTTGTGAAGGGTTTTTTCCTAACCAACAAGGACAGTTAAGTACTGCAGTCTCCATAACTGGAGATGTTTCTGAACAGGTTAGATAAATTAGAGTCAGGAATGACATGTATAACTAGTCCTGCCTTGGAACAGGTGAAGATCATGGGTAAAGTATTTATTTAACCCTTCGAGTTCCCTTACGCCTCTCCCAAATTTTTGAGCGGTCTAGCAAGATTTCTCACATCAGAAATCTTTAAAATCAGATCTCCACTGGATATTTTGAGGTTTTTTCCCTAGAGGTCTGTATTTTATTTCATTTATGTTAAGAAATTGTGGTTTACATCCATAAGAGGCATATACCACTAGAGAAGGAAACTTGCAGTTGAAGTCTGTCTCTTTCTATTCACTTAAAATACAACAAAACACAGCATGCCAAAAAAGCAATAACAAAAAAACCCCCAAAACAAACCCCCAAAAACCAAAACAACCCAAACCCCTTAATTCTGATTTTTCCAATTTGGTTGGATTTTGACCTATGGCCTTCTGGATTGTGGCAAGATTACAAAACAGGGATGCTTTTATTGGCCCAGTGACTGGAAAATGCTTGTCTAAGACTAATTTTACTGAATTTTCCACACATTAAACCAACTTTTTTCCACAAATCATGTTGTAGAATGTGTAATGTTTAAATTTTTCTGGTAATGTTTAGTTAATAGAGAGCTAGCTGCATACAGCTGGTCCACTTAATTCAGGCAGGGAGGTGCCCAAGCAGAGAGACTGGTGAGGTGATAAGTATAAACACACATCTACTCACGAAACTGAGTGAATATTTGAAAGGTCATCAGTATCTCTTTAGGTTTTTCTGTTTGTCAGACTACCAGATACTGTGAGTACACACAGTATGGGCTGCATCAGTGGCCCCAGAGAAAATATTCTCTCCTGTCTGCTCTGCCTTCCACATGCTTCTTGTAAGGGTACTAGGGAACTTTCTGCACTGCTCAGTAACCTAAGGCAAACTTGGGTCCTCAGAGGTGCACACAGCCTGTTCCCGGTGTGTGTTGGCATTCATTTAGCATTTCTCATATCTTCTTGCACACATAATAGTCAGTATTGGGCCTCTCATTGTGTGTCTGCATTTCTTTTCTACCTCATTATAGTTTTTGCTGGTTTTGTTTTTCATTTTTTTTGAAGTGTTCAATTCTTAACTTTTGTTTTCCTCCTTTAGCCTCAACGTGGTCGTAGCATGTCAGTTTGTGTCCCCCACCTTCCTGCTCTTCCCTCTATGTCCTGCATCCCTCTCAGTGCTCCTTGCACCCCGCCACCAGCGCTGTCTGCACCTCTTTCTCCTTTCTGCCTTCGGACTGTCCCTGAAGAAACCTTTGCAGAAAAGCTTTCTAAAGCCCTGGAAAGTGTCCTGCCCATGCACTCTGCCTCTCCACGCAAGCATCGACGCTCCAGCCTGCCCTCCCTCTCTGTCAGTCCTGTATGTGTTACCATTTGCCTCCTGGCACAGTAAGATAAGTTATCATTAAATACATCCTGGACTTTGGGCATTTTTTAAATGAGAAAATGAAGAGCTGATTCCTTATACCGTGCTGCTGGAATGTTGATCTTTTTTGGGAAGCAGTACGCTTAAACATTATCCAACAGTGGCTGACCATTTGTTTTTTGTATTTTAGGGTAGTATAAGTGTGAATTACCCAGTTGTACCACAGAAGGTAAAGGGAAGACTAGTTCTTATCCCCTTAAGGCAGAAGACTAGCTTTTTATTTTCCAACTTCCAAGTAAGCATTGAATGTTAATTAAGCCCTGCACAAAACAACCAGCTTTTAAAGCTTCATTGCTGTGGCTGGTTATTCTAAAAGCTTTAGCTAGCTGTGGTAGTGATACTAGAAATTCAGCTATGAATACTTTTGAGGATTTTTCTGTAAGTTTTAATCAGACATGCCACTTCAGCTGCTTCTTGATGGGAAGAAGCTGTTGTTTCATGTTTCTCAAAAGGTTAGATGCAAGATAGCTTGCAGGACAGGAGGTAGTCTGTTTTCAGTTTTGGGCTTTGATTTACATGAAATAAATTTTGAGAAACACTTCTCTGTAACTGAAGTATGTGGAATTAGTTTTCAGAACATAGGAAGAGTTCTTCATCCTGTAGGACTTTCTTGTTAGTGTTGGTCAATATGGAAATTTGCTGCTGCTTTTCCAGAAAAAAAGGGGCTGGGAAGAAATAGAACAATGTGGAAACAGCAACCTGAAAAAGTCATAAATGGTATCTGTCTTAAAGACAGTATATTTGCTACTGACTCTTGCAATTTTTTTTTCCCTTTAGGGTTGATAATACATTGTCTCTCAGCATACTGTAGGCAGAGATGAAAAAAAGCAGAATTGCAAAGTTGTTTGGTATTCTTACATAGGACTCACTTTAGTGAAAATTTCCCTACAAATCTTAAATAAGATGAGCCTCATCTGAAGTAGTACATCAGATGGAGTGGAATTGCCTGCGGACTCTGCTGTTACTAAGCCTGTGAATGTTTTATTGTCCAGGCAAGAGTTAGGTTTGTTTCAGTGAGTGCTAATTTCCTATGTGAAAAGGTATGATCAAAAGTGATCAAAGGGATCAAAAGAGCTCATCAAATTGGGCAGAATTGAAAGGCTCTGCAGTTTTGTCATACTTTTTTTTTCATCCGTGGGTGGAGTGGTTCAGTTTTGTCTCATAAAAGGTTTCTCTTTAGCTCTTTGTATTGCATGCAGAACACATGCCTGACAGGACACTAGCATTGTGGGGTTTGTGTTGGATAATATTAAGATTTAATGCCATTTTATCTTCTAAATGCAAACTAGAGGCTCTGCATTGTTGCTGCTATCAAGTTCTGAATTTTCATGTTCCCTATATGGCAGTAACCTCAGGGGTTTGATTGGTTTTCAAGCACTGATCGCAATGGATAGCCTGTGACAATAAATCTCATTCCATTGTCAGGAGCAAAACTGGTTTATCTTTGTGAATTACTGGAATTGGACTGGAAAAGCAGCTCTAACACAAGCAAATGTTTCCATTTGTAGCTATGCCTGCTATGGATGTATTTAATGGATATTTACAACTCACCTAGATTTCCTAAGTATTGTATGTTTTTGACCATGAATTGAGTCGTCATTCTATAAATTTACTTCACAGAACTGCCTAGTGAACTGTGCATGTTGATGTGCTTTCACTTTTAATGTATGAATTACTTGTCTTGTTCATGTCAATACAGCCTCAGCATCCGCGTGGGGGAACACCAACGTTCCCAGATTCACAGATATTTTTCCCAACCGTTCATGAACGGCCGGTGTCTTTCTCACCACCACCTGTCTGCCCGCCGAAGGTGGCAGTTGCTCAGCGGCGCAAGAGCACTTCATTTTTGGAAGCCCAAACTTGCCACTTCCAGCCATTGCTGAAGACTGGCCAGAGTTTAGTTCCACCTGGTGGTAGCCCCACCAACTGGACACCAGAGGCATTCGTTATGCTGGGCACAGCAGCTCAGAGAGTCGCTGGAGAGCCTCTGCATGTGCAAGTTAATCCCGTGTTTGAGCCAGCTCCTGTACACAGTGACTATAGATCTGGACCAACACCTCCAGAGGATGCTCACTACAGAATGCATCCAGAAGCTGTATATTTGGTGGGCATGCACTATCCATCACAGGTATTGGAGCAGTATGATCAAGTAGCTTATAACTCTCATGTGACTGAACAACATTTGAAGCAGGTCTCTGAGTCAAACCATGGGCAAGGTGGTCCTCCACAAAGCTCTGTGTTCGACTTTCAATCGGGGCAAACATACCTGGCAAGACATGTTCAGAACCTGAGGCTGGATTCTGGGATGGGTCCCCTTTCTCCATTATCCAGCGTTTCAGCTCCTCTGAGTGCAGATCCTGCTCAGATGACGTTCCACCAGGTATTTGTTCCACACTCTGCCCCAGCTGTGCTCTCTCACAGTGGTGACGGCAGAGCGAGCTGTGTCTTTGAGTTCCATGTGCACACACCAACTTCTGCTCCAGCAGAAGGGGCAGTTTTACCCCAGCGGGTCTACAGAAGTCGCCGGGGCTCTATGGAGACCAGTCAAGAGGAATCCGCTCAAGGCATAGGTTCACATGGTCGGCTTCAGCCTGTGACCGAGGAGCAGTGTAACTATCTTGGTCCTGAGTTAGCAGGTCCCAGAGGGGGCTCTGCCAGGCGGAGCTGGCCGGAAGGAAGCCCAGAATACTCCAGTGATTCCTCACAGCTGACTTCCTCTGACACTGGCGATTTCCAGTCTCCTCCCCCTACAGGGGGGTCATCTTCTGCTTTTGGTTCAGACTTCTCATTGCCCATTGTTCAGCTGCCTCAGAAGGTATTGCAAGAGTCGCAGCTCTTCATCTGCTTCCCCCAGGGAGCCTCGACTCAGCAGGCCTTGTCCACCTCGCTTTCATCAGGACCACCTGCACTCTATCCTCAGGTTACAGGAGCAAACCCTTCCAGAATTTCTCTACTTTTTTAAGTCATATCTTGCACTTACAGGGGAGCCTTGCTCTTAGACTTGCTCCATGTGGTTCTAAGTGTTAGCAGTCATGGGGTGTCTTTCCACCAAGTCCGTAGTATACTAGGATCTCTTTAACTTACCAGGTTGCAATGAAATAATGAGGCATCAGCAATCACTTGGTCTGTGTTCAGCTTCAGCTGAAATATTGGTAGGGCTTTTGTGTTAAGGATAATAAATGGTCAGTGTTCCTCCTGGGACTAGTTGTTCTTTTGGCAAGAGATAGCTGGAGTACCAAATTGGCTTTTAAACAATGGGTTTAATGAAATGTATCTTCTCCACAGTTTGAGTCAGCAGTGATAGTAAAACTTGCTTTGTGTTTTTGTTCCTGCTCCTTAGCCATTTAATGAGAATGTGTTATTTGAAGTTGAACTTCTGTATGAATCATGTTTCATTAGACAACAACAAGGTTAATTTGGTGACTGTCCAAGATGAGAGAGCTTTTTCTAGGCTTGGGGGGGAAGAAAGTGGGAAGAGAGGAACGGAAGGAGCTATATTATGTATATGTACACAGATTTGGAAATGTACTTGCAGGATCATTAAAAGAAACTAAACAAGCTGAGTAGTAAATTAGTGGCACAAACAACTGTTGCTAATAGGTGTTGCTTCCTTATAAGCCTAGAATATGGTGTCCTTTTAAAAAGCAAAATTTGAGGCCTGAATCTTAGTTTAGAGGTACATGTTTTATCGGTGTATGTGGTATTTACACTTGCAATAGTCAGTAACACATTTGTACGCTCTGACTGTGAGGTGTATGTCTGTATACATTGTGTCTGCACTTGTAGTCTGAAACTTCTCATAAGATTTTTTTTTTTTTTGTGAAAAGAGAGGATTTACTTTAAGTAGACTTCTCTCTTGCTCCTTCTGTTCTTGGAATTAGGGGCGCTCTGTCATTTTAGTTATTGGAGTATTAGCAACTTTGGGATTTGTGTGAAGGAACCAGAGGAAAATCTTTGCTTTTTGTGGTAAGATCAATAACTAAGTATTTAAGGCTTTCTAGGTGGGATAATAAAGGTGTTTTATGAAAGCTGAAACAGCTTTAATCACTAGTCTAATAGATAGTAATTTCTATGCTGTAGGAGAACTTGTGGAGTGAAGCTGCTGTGCAAGAAGTTTGAAAATTACTTGGGGTTTGTTTCTCCATAAACCACCTTTGTTAAACTTCAGGAAGTGACTTCTGATGGATGTAAAATACATCTGGAAAACACAATAAGGGATCACGATTATTTTACAGAATATAAGTTCTGATATCTTTTATCTAATTCATTAAAAGATCAGAATTTGAAGCAAAAACTTGGGTCAATGTGAACACGTTACAGCAGTGGGGTATAGCACAAGTTTAGATCCTAGCCAATGAGGGCCTCAAGCTTCTAAAACAGCAAAGAAAAAAATGGTTCTTTTCATTGGCAGTCTGCTTTTCCCAAAGTTTCTATAATTAAAAAAGTATGTAATTTTAATAAACTTGTTCCTAATAAGCTACTACAAGCTGAATGATCACAGCATTAAGGAATTTTAGTAGATATTTCTGATGTGATACATATGCACCAGATATGTTTCTTACAAAGGCAGTTCACCAACGTGGTGCGTGCTCAGGGAGCTTACCTGGAGTCTTTGTCTAGTTGTCTCCCAGGATCTGATGAAGAAATATAATGGTCACAAAAATAATGATGAAAATCCTGGGTTCTGATAAAAAATGTCAGCCACAAAAATAATATTGAAAACCCATTTCATCTTCCTCTGCATCTTCCACTTCCTTTGTATGCTACTCATCCATTTTTTTCATTGCTTATTCATTCAGAAATTCTGTCTTAGCTAGAACATGGACCCCCAGATTCTTCAATATCCAATTTCTGGTAGCCTTTGAATGGTACTGAGTCTGGAAATGATTTCTAGCTTGTATTTTGATATGCCTCTCAAAGGGAACTCATGACATGTACGTGTACTGAGTACTTTGGTTTTGAACTAGAATTCTGTGTATCTTTGATTTTTTTTTTTAACAGATAGTTTTATTTCCTTCTAGCCTCCTCTATCTCCCCACCTAACTGTGTTTAGAATACATGTAAAGGTAAAACTTAATGCCTGTATTTCCAGTTATCATACCAAGGCATCCTGCTCTTAAAGCATCATCAGTGGAAGAAGAAGCTGGTAGGCTGACCTGTCTCGTGTTGAGGGGCATGGGGGTTGCAAAGACTTTCCATATTGGTTGTTTTGGAAGACTTAAAATGGAGTTCAGTACTCTTCCAGATTGCTCTGCTTTGTTCTGGTTGTCGTAGTGGAATTTGGCCAAAAGGACTGGCTGGCCAAAAGGACAGCTAGAAACCTATCCCAACCAGATCATTCCAGGCAAAAATGATTTTAACTGCCTGCTGCAGAAACCATAGGGCTTTTTAAGCTGATTCTCTGTCTTTTTTTTTTTCCCCTCCTCCAGACACAGGTGCAAGGCCAGTCAGCCTCAAGCAGTGCATCGGTGCCATCCCAGCCTACCCAACACACTCAGCAGGTAAGATCACAGTCCCTAAACCCAGGACTAAAATACTTTAGTATAGGATTTTGATGACTCTTTAAGAGCAACTGACTACCTCTGTCCCCCCTTCAAGCCATAGTTTTGGACAAAAGCAAAGGAATCCTCTGGTTCTCACCCAATCTAACCTGCTATGAGATTAATTTCATTGACTTTTTGAAATTTATTTTTAGAATCATGTTAATGCTTGTTTTCATATGTCTGTCTTCCCCAACTTCCACCTGAGCTTGCAGTGGAGGTCCCATTCAAGGGAAGGCATGTCAGAATTTGCAGGTTAGACCGTATAGACAGGCAGACTTCATTCTCATGACTTCTTCTAACTGGAAATACTATCTTCTGCAACATCCTCTTATCTTAACTGCCTCTTCTTCCTTTATAGAATCTTCATTCTTGTTTTCACAGGTGAAATAATTCTGTTGCAAGATTTGGTGCTGATAATGGAGTTGTATTAGTAATAATTAATTAATTGCTAAAGCTTAATTGACTCAGCATATTCAGAAGAACCACTGATGTCACTTATGAGGGAGTAAAAAACAGAATTTAGATAGGATATGCTTTAAAAACTTCTGTGGGGGGGAAAAATAGCTTCTGCCTCTTTTCCCTACTACAGAATGCACAGCAGCCAGCCTCTTCCCAACAGCCTGGACAGTACCAGCTGCAGCAGCCATCAATTTCTGCTGGCGCCACTCCCACACAAACTGTCTCTCAAACTCAAACTTCACAGATTATGCCAATGCCTCAGGCAGCAGCTGGGACACAGGTAAACAATATTCTTCTTTCTAGCAGAAGATTTTTTTTTTTCTTCTTCACAGCTGGCAAATTCAACATGCTGCTACTTTCACTTTTGTCATCTTTATAATGGTTCCAAAACATTCATCCAGATAATAGTATTCTTAGTGTACTACAACTGTCAATTTTGTTGGAAAATGTGTTGAAACCCTTTCTTTCACACGTGGCAGTCATGAGTAGTTTGAGGGAGGGATAGCACTTCCATGCACAAAGAGTTTTAAATTGTCAAAAGTATCACGAGGCATATTGATGAGTGGTATATCGTGAACGGATTTCCAAGAACTTGTCATTTCTCTGCTTCCCATCAATGACTCTCTTCTGCACCATTATGTGTGTAAAACATGTCCACTTATTTAGGTAGTGAACCATAAGGACTGCCTTCTCCACTCTGTCATCTTTCTTATTCAGCTCTTCTCCTTTACTCCCTGGTCAAGAAGCTTCTGTTACCGAGTATTACTTCATTTTGGCTCATATATCTATCTTGAACATGTGAGCCTTGATTTTGTTTTTAAAATTGTTGTTTTGTTGCTTGTTCATCTAAACTGCCTTTCCAGTTGCATCGTTTGCTAGCTTTAATTGACATATCCCCTGCCATTCTCTGAATGCTGGCACAGTGGCTTTTCATTCTCCGTTGCTTTAGTCCCCATACCCAAAGCTGACAGATTTGTTGAAAGATTTGCACTTCTTTCCTGTAAGAAGGCAGGCTTGGCTCTGGGGACAGAGTTGAGGGGAATTCGATTCCATTTATGCACAAGTCAGTGCTTCAGGGTGTTTGAAAGTTGCTCTTTCGCCCTCTGTGGGTGTCTGTTTCAAGAGCCTGTTGAATTCTTCAGGGGAAGTGTTGCGAAGTGAGGACCTTTTGGAACTCCAGCCAACTTCCCAGCCACTCTGCCAACTGTGCTCCCCACCCACTTTAACAGAGTGCTGTAACTTGAATAATTCTTTCTTTGACTAATGCATAAAAATTCTGCTTTCTGCAACCCTGCTTTTAAAAAAAAAAAAATCTATCTCTATTTTCTTTACTTCCCCAGCTTCCTGTTTCCCAACCAGTGTCGATCATCCAAGGCGAGCCTCAATTACCTGTTGCAGCACCTTCTCTCCCTCAGCCTTCAGTTGCCCCGTCAGTCCCCATTGGTTCTCATTTTCTACCCATGGGACAGCCCTTGCCAACTTCCATGGTTCCCCAGTTCTCAGTCTCTCAGTTGCCTGTAGCAGCTCCTCATGTGTCAGTGGCTCAGCCAGGTTTCCAGTCACTGCCCATTTCAATGGCAGCTGGTGTGAATCAGCCATTGCTCACACTGGCAACATCTGCTGCGGCAACCGCTGTCCCGGTAGGATCAACTGTTGTCCCTAGCCAGCTTCCCACACTGATGCAGCCTGTGGCTCAGTTGCCCAGCCAGGTTCTCCCTCAGCTCCTGCAGCCAGCTGTCCAGTCCGTGGGATTGCCCGTCAGCATTGGACAAGCTGTTGAAGCTTCACTTCCTGCTGGAGATGCTCTTTACCAGGTATTGTTGCAAGCCAGCAGAGCTCTTCTCCACATTTTTACCTGTTCCTCTAAGGTACCAGGTCTGAACTGTGTGCCCTGGCTACCTCACTTCTCATAAGAAAGCCATTAAGCCACGAAGATGAGTTCTGTTGTGTGGTAAAGGACCATTTTAAGGAGGGGGCGGGGGGAAGTCCTTGGACACCCTGGTGTTTTGAGTTTTTCATATTTGGCAATGGAATTTGTCTAAAATGACAGAGTCATAGTGCAGGACTTTGGTCAACCACTGTGTGAAAGAGGACAGCTATTTATCCAAGAGATTTGTCAACTTGGAAAAAAAAAATTCCAAAAAATCGTGATTTTAAAAATGGGGGATGTATGTTGGAAAGAAAATCAATGGCAGCATATTCAGCAATGTCAGTATTTCATTCCAAGTCTGGGAAGAGGAAGGGAGGTGGGAAGGGGGGACGTGGACTTTCTAGAAATAAGTCAGACGGCATGGATCTTGAACGTGATGTAAGTACCTGATGCTAGTCATGAAATGCTAGACTGTTGGGCACAGGCTGCTTCAGCTACTTTGTGCGATCACTGTAAAAATGGTAATCTGAATAGTGACAAAAATAGTGACTCAGCATATGATTGTTCTTCTAGGAAAAAAAATTGTATAGATGTAGAAATATATGCGCTGGAATTATAAGGAGTGCTGTAGAACAGAAACAGTGTGTAGGAATGTTCCTTGGTTCCTGGGTCAGCTCATCATGAGAGGACAGGGAGACCACAAGAGTGTTTTTGCCGTTAGTCTCAAGAGTCATCAGCAGTTGCGTAACATCTTCCTGAGCAGTAGTTGTTCAGCCTTAAAATTCTTCAAACTCATTTCAAGTCTCAGGCATTAAAATATTAAGCCAAATAGGCAACTGCAAGAGCTGGGAGATGAAGATTGTTTTGCCTAAGACTTGGAACTTTAAGTGAGAATTTGCTTGTTCAAGCATGGTGACTCACAAGCTGAGCTTTGGCTATGTGAACAGTTTGCTCTGCTTCTCTGGGAAGGTAGTCTTTGGGAGTGCTTGAACAAGTACGGAAGGTTGGAACATGCCCCTGAAACTGATACTTTTTTTTCTTTTTTTTAAAACTCTCATTTCCTAATTAGCTCTGACATTCACTAACTTGACTCCCTCTTCTATTACAGGGCTTCCCATCTCGGCTGCCGCCTCAATACCCAGGCGACTCGAATGTTGCACCTTCCTCTGCTGTGGCCTCTGTTAGCATTCCTTCTGCCGTACTGTCCCCTCCCTTACCCACAGATGCAATGGCTCAGCCGGGCTATCTTGCTCCTGTTGTGCAGCCGTATGTGGATCAGAACGTTTTAGTTCCCATGGGCAGCCTCGGAGGACAGGTTCAAGTGCCCCAGCCTACAGTGAGTTTAGCACAGCAGGCCTCATCTGCCTCCTCACAGCAGGCAGTTTTGGAGGTAAGTATATTGAATACATTTAGGGTGTTTGAATTCTGCAACAGTGTATGTGTGTGGAGAACTAATCCCTTCCATGCTTGTTTTCAGTTGGAAATTAATATTTCAAATGACCTTTTTCTTACAGCAGAATGTCATGCCAATGTGGGGACCTTGTTGCCACTGGCTGTTCTGTTGGGAAGTGAGTGTGCATCCTGCAGGCAAAAACCTGTTAACACTTCACTTCTTGCTAGTACTGCAGAACATTTTTGCTGTATCAAAGACAAACTGTAACTGATAGCCTTTGAGAACCTGTCATTATGCTTATTCCCTGCAGTGTTGTTCTTGCTAGGGAGAATTTGAATTGTCTTTGTGTTCTGCATTGGCTTGCCTTTTGCACATTCTGTTAGTAAGACTGTGGCTGCATGGCAAACTGTAGTGACACGCAGCAGTAGAAAGGATGGCTGACTTCCTCTCTGCGCCCCTCCCCAGATGATGATTTGCTTCACTGCAGTTTGCTTTAGAATCTTTTGTAAATTAGAGCTGTCTAGATGCCAGCTGTTTGAAGTTCTAAAAAGGCAGTGCTTTTAGCTTTACAACTGATTTGGGAAGAAACATTGAAGACTACTGGGTTACTTGAGAAGGAACAGTATTCTTTGGTGGGGTTCTTGATATAGGTTTCTATCCATAGGGTACTCAAGGAGTCTCACAGACTGCTCCTTCAGAGATTCCTCCAGCAACGCAGCCTGCTCAGTCTACCCCTTTGGCTTCCTCTATGGATAGGTGAGTATTGTTTCCTTTTCACCAAACTGAATTCCAATTTCATGTGTTAGATTATTCTTCCTTGGGTAATCTTTAGGTATCTTTTGCCACCAGGGATATTTTTTTCACTGGGGGTTTTCTTGAGGATGTGAGGAAATAAACTTCCTAGAGGAAAAATAGGCTTATGAGAGTTGGAGTAAATTTTGATTTACAGCAGGGTGTGGAGGGAGTAAATAGGATTGTGTGTAGTGATTTAACTTCTAATCCTTTTTTATTTTTCATGTCAAATGGATCGTAAGGGATATTTTTCTGTCTTTTGGCACTTAAATAGAATTAAAAATCCAAATAGCTAGAAAACATATTCAGAAGATATATTTGTACAGCTCAGCTTGCAAGAGATAGGTAGCTAAATAATTACTATTAGAATTGCTATTCAAGCAACCCTGAGTGTTGACAGGACTTTTCTCCCCTATTCCACGATTAACAGGCATCTCTGCTATCCAGAAGAGAATACCATCTGGTAGGGTAAACTGTTGCAGTTATGGAATGCATGGATACTAATATAAAGTTGGTTTTGTTTTGTTTTTAGTGCGCATTCTGATGTTGCTTCAGGATTGAGTGATGGCAACGAGAATGTTCCAGCTTCTAGCGGAAGGCATGAAGGGAGGACTACTAAACGCCATATGCGGAGGTCTGTCCGCAGTCGCTCTCGCCATGAGAAGACTGCTAGGCCAAAACTGAGAATTCTAAATGTGAGTATTTTTACATTTTAGTGACGGTTTGGTAGTGGTGATGCCTTTTTTGAGCTTCAAAATTTTCTTTTCTTTTGAGGAATGTGTGTCTTGTGTGGTCTTGTTTCCTGCCCCCCACCTCTGAGCACATAAGCTCTAAACAGTGTATTTCTTCTGCTTCTGGACTCAGCATTCCAAATGTCATCTATTAAGAGTTTTTTGGAGCATTAGATATGGCAAAATTGGCTTGCTTAGCCACGAGTGACTCCAGAGGCTATTCTAGAATGTTTTATCTAGTCTTACAGTAAAGCTAGGCCAGTGACGTGACCTGCAAGCTAGAAAGAAACAAGGGAACATCAGGAGTTTTAGAGAAAAGTGTGGACGAGGTGAGCTTGGAGGTTTGAGTAACTGGCACATTCTCACAAAAAATGATGCTGTACATGACACCATTTATTAGACTGGAAAGAGGGAATGTGTTTGCATTAGAGGAGTACCGTTGGTTTGTCTCTGTGAGCTTTAAAGCACAAGTCTTGCATTCTTAATGCTTTTGGTTTGAACTGTTGTTTTGTTTGCTTTAGGTTTCAAATAAAGGTGATCGGGTAGTGGAATGCCAACTAGAGACACACAATCGGAAAATGGTTACTTTCAAATTTGATTTGGATGGTGACAACCCTGAGGAAATAGCTTCAATTATGGTAAGATATATTTTAGAGATGAAGAATTGAATCAAGTCTTAATCACAGTAGTAATATAAGCAGTCTTATTTTCTCATTTGTGTTTCAGAATTGCTCTTCCATGTAGCATGGCCTGTGCTCACCTTACTTGTATGCAAGCACAACTAGAGACTCTGGGCACAGAGTTAATAGTGCCAAATTGACGGTTAATATTGCATGCTCAGTTCACATGAAAATTTGTGCCAGTTTTTACCTTAGAATTGCTGTTTTATCAAGTAAATCTGATTTTGGTTTTTTGCAACATAGTTTTTTGAAAAAACAACTTTCTGAGAGCACCAGGTTAAATTCTGTTTGCTTTTCTAAGAGCAAACATTGCTAGATCTTTACAACTTATGCTTAAGCTTTGAGTTTTTTGCTGCTGTTCTCAACTGAAACTGCAAGATTCTGTCCTTAAAGTAAGGAATGTGAATCACTTTCTGGTTTCTGAAAGTCAGTAATGACTGATGCTGCTTTTGGCTTTCTCAAGGGAAAAAAAACTTTCCATTCTATGTATAATGATCAAGCATAGAAAAGAACTTGCCCTGTAGAGAGACGTTTAAATGAGAGTACCATGTAGCATGGAATAGAACCTCCCCTGCCTTTTTTTTTTTTTTTTTTTTAAATTTAAAGTCTTATTCCTGGGCTGGTACAACCTGAATGAAACTGAGGTTGTCTTAGTGTTACTGAAGCAAGGGGGGATGACAAAAAGCAATATTGTTTGCCAGCTTCTTAGGCATCTGTGCAGCATTCATCTTAGAGAGGGGGGCAGAAAAATAGGTGGCGTGTGCTGGATTCATACCTGTCAAAAGGAGCCAAATCAGTGACATGGGACAAATGATGTCTTTGCCACTAATGGCTTTCCAAGAAAGAGGAAGAAATTGGTTCTTGGCTATGTATGCGTGTTGGCAGTGTAAACAAGTCAATAACATGAAGTGCCAAGAAATATGGAGAGAATACACAGATGTCTTCATCTCATACCTAAAGTGATTCTATGGAGGAATAAAAAGAAAACAAAAACCACCACCAACAAAATCAAACAAAAAAAACCCCCAAAACCAAACCAACCAACCAAACCCCAATGAAAAAACAAAACCAAACAAAACTCCCAAAAAATACAAAACAAAAAAACCCCCTAAATAACAAAAACCGCAGATATTTGAAGATGAGTAGAAACAAAATAAGTGAACTGTGCATCCAGTATGCAGTCACATAGTTGAAAGTGTGCAACCTGATTTAGACAACTGAATCTGGAACTTTGTGCTCATCGGTTTCTTATTGAATGTTGAGGAAACTTTTGATTTTAAGACTTTCTGGTTTCCTTTTAATCAGGATACTATTAGGCATACTCCATATGGGTATCTGTCATTGCTCAACTTAAAGTACTGGAGGTTTCTTTAACTAGTAAGTATTCTGCATTGCAAAGGCTGATATAAGGACATCATGCTTGTCTTTCCTTTTTCTGAACCAGCATCCCAGAAACTTGATGTAAAAACAATGTCTCAGGCTTCACCTCTAAGGCACTTTCTCTCTCTTTCTCAGCAGAGGTACTGTGATTGACAGCTTTGCTTCTGTTTTGTAGACTAACTGTCTCTGAGAGTTTTACCATGCATTATTTTAGGAGACAGAATTTTCTCATGGGTCAGACCAAACTAAGAATGTCTTTCTAAATTCCAAGTATACTTGCTTAAGCTTGTTTACTCCAACATAAGCAGCAGAATGCATTTTTATAAAGCAATACAATGTATTGAAACTAGATAGGCTGAACAATCTTCCTCTCCCCATATAGGGACCATAATTAATACTTGCATTTATGTACTACACCCAGACTTTGAGTTAGTGATGTGCAACCTGCATAGAGTCCAAGTTCTATATGGTGTGGAAAGAGAGAAGCACAGAACGCATCTTGCAGTGCAGAATTTTCAAGTTTTTTTATATTACAGTTTCTTTTAAATGTGGCTCTTAATGTACGTTACATTGAATATGAGGAACTGCAGTAAGATAAGGCTGCTAATTTTAAATTTCACTGTGCTAAGCAAAGATTGAGGTGACAGTCAGATGAACAAGTGAGACTGAATGTTGTTCCACAGCAAAGAGTAAACCAGGGCAAGTACTTCTGTGCTGGAGATAATTTTAGAAACAATTGTTTTTCTCTAATTTGTTGCCATCTTTATTTTGTGCATAAGAACAGCGAAGGGAGGACAAACAGTAACACCAAAAGTAAATTGTGGTTATTCAAGATATAGTTTCGAAATAGTTTGTGGAAAACTATTGTTGCTTTGTTCTCTTTACAGGTGCAGAATGAGTTTATTTTAGCAACCGAGAGAGACTCATTTGTAGAACAGGTACGAGAGATTATTGAGAAAGCAGATGAAATGTTAAGTGAAGATGTAAGTGTGGAGCCAGAAGGTGATCAGGGTTTGGAGAGTATGCGGACAAAAGATGATGGCTTCTTTCCAGGGTCGCAGGTATGTAAAGGACAGATTGCCTTAGCTATTTGTACTTTCCATTTTGGGTATGGTTTTGTGAGTAGAGCTAGCTAGAAACTGAAACTTTCTTTCATGAGAAATATCAAAGCTTAATAGTTAAACAAAAAGACAAACAGAAAGCTTTGTATGAGGGCGAGAGCCTAAAATTCATTTAGAAAGTTAAATAATGTAGACCTCTTGCTTTTTGACATGTTCTAACACTTCTGAAGCTGCTGAATCTCCTAACAGTCCACTAAACAGACAGTCTTAAATGCAGAGACTTCTTGGATTTGAGCTTATTGTGAGGCAAGACACTAAAACCCCCAGCCCTGTGCTGCTCACTGCCTGGACTCAGGCACTCTACCCAGTGAACTACTAAGTGATTGGATGGCTTGGTTAGAAAACACAGGTTTTGAAACTAGTTGCTGGGAAGGAGGAGGGGTGACGTTTCCTCAATCTCTGCCTTATTTCCACCCAGAACTAGTCTGAAACATCCATTTATCTGTGGAATGTTTAAGGAAATCAGTTGCACTGTCTGTTAACAAAAGAGTATTTAGATCAATTTGCTGTATTGATGGTCCCTAAGCTGAGAAGCTCTAAAAGCACTGTAGCCGACATTTATCTGGGCAGAGTTCCACTAGTTTGGTAATGGTGCTTGGGTGCAAGGTACTGCTTACCTTAAATGCCCACATTTCAGTAAGCTAGCATTTTAAGAACTATTTTGTGGGTTTCTGTTTCAGAATAGAACTTTAAATTTTATCTTACTTTACAGAAATTAGAGTTCAAACAGCCAGATCCTACATCTTCCATGCCACAAAGAACAGGTAAGTCTTTTGTGATTTTTTTTTTTTTTTTTTTTTTTCCCAACAGTTACCTTTTTCTGTTTCAGCAGATGGGTGCAGCCAAGTTTTTATTTTGTATGATGGAGTGCACGTTCCATATTGCAGGTTATATATTTAGTTACAACCATGTATCACTAAATATGTAACTTCTTTCTGTTTAGGGGTTCCTCCTAGCTCCTTTACCCAGGTTGTCCATTCTGCAGGAAGACGGTTTATTGTCAGCCCTGTCCCTGAGAGTCGGTTAAAAGAACAGGGCTTTTTCACATCTGCTGTTCCTGGAGGAAAAGAAACTCCAGATATGGGTAAGTTATCTAAACTCTTAAAATCTGATGTCCAAGACATGTTCATCAAAACTGTGAAATTAGTTAACTAAACTGTTCCTAAACACCTCTTGAAGTACTTGGGGAAGTAAGGAACTGTCTGTGCTGGTAAAAAGAGATTATAATTTGGGTGATACTGTGCAGGATTCTCAGGGAAAAAAGTGTTGATGGGCTGTCTGCAAGATGTGGTAACCTTAATTCTGAATTTGAATGTAAGCCTGGATTTGTAATCTTTTTTTTTTTTTTATTATTATTATGCTGAGAGGTAAATGTGATCTTAGTCTAGCAATAGACAATAATACTGTAATGAACTTTTCCAGGTGGACTGACATTTTTCTGTTCTTCCAGTTGGTGCATCTTCACTACATGGTCCTGGAATGAATCTCTCCCACTCAGCATCATCACTGAGCTTGCAGCAAGCTTTCTCTGAGATGGGGCATGCTCAAATGACTGAGGGACCTAGTACAGCTCCTCCAGTGTTCAATCAAACAATACCACCATTTCCACCTGCACTTTCTACCATGGCAGGCAGTGGTGCCCCTCCTGCATCTGTGGCTGCTTCTTCAATATCTGTTCCCTCCAGCACAGGTGTTTCTCTTCCAGGTTCTGTTACTTTGCCTTCAGAAAGCGCAGCTGTTGGAGTTGCACCAAGTGCAAGTGTGCCAAGCTCTATTTCTCCACCTCCAGCCTCACAACCTGGGCAGCAGTCCACTGGTGTCGCTTCCAGTGTGAGCGCCCCTGCATCTTTCTCCTTATCTGCCACATCCCAGCCTGCTCAACCAGTAACTGGAGATATTGCCCCCAGTATCAGCACACCATCTTCTTTGGCACTGCCATCTACCCAGGTTTGTGGTGTCACTGGTCTTGGTGTTGTTGCACCAGCTGTGACATCTCAGTCTACTCCTCAGATTGTAAGTAGTATGGCAGCACCACAGACATCTGTTGCTCTGTCTTTGGCTCAGAATGTGGCTTTGCAGCTTCCTCAGCTTAGTAGCAGTGGCTCTGTCTCCAATCTAGCAGAAACAACAGTTGTAAGTGCTCCACAGTCACTGCCTGAGGGTGGGCAGTCTATGGATAAATCACAGCTCTGCAATACAGCTGGCTTATCTCTTCCAATCTCTGCACCTTTATCATCCTCAGCAGCAACAAGCGTATGTGGTTCAGTCACTCAGCCAGTGATACATCCCTTGCTTGTCCCATCAGGAATTACATCAACACCTGTCCTACCCCAGATTCCAGGTGCAACACCCATGTTGCCCCAGGTTCCCTTACCTGGTGTCTTACCACAACCAGTTACTAACTTGCCTGCAGTACAGCAAACTTTGATACACAGCCAGCCTCAACCAGCTCCGTTACCCAATCAGCCTCATATTCACTGTCTGGAGGGTGATGCTGATGCTCAGTCTAAAGCTCCTGGTATTGATGATATAAAGACCCTGGAAGAAAAGCTACGGTCTCTCTTCAGTGAACATGGTAACGTGGGAACAGCACATCCGTCAGTATCTCTGGAGACATCGTTGGTAATGGAAACTACAGTTATTCCTGGGATACCAACCACTGCTGTTGCACCAACTAAACCCCTGACATCCATTAGCACTTGTATACCTCCGAGCAGTTTGCCTCTTGGACCAACTGGCTTGCCAGTGCTGACACCAGTTGCCACTCCTGGGCAAGTGATCACCCCAGTCAGCTATATTTCGGCATCGAGCAGCATTGCAACAGCAGTAGTGAAACCAGGGACCTCTCCTTCAAAGCCCCCTCTTAGCAGGGTACCGGTAAGAAATGCAACATTTGTGTGGATATTTAAGTATTGTAGGAAATAGCCTTCTTAAGGAAAATCCCTTTTCTAAAGCAACATATTTATTCATGCAGATGTGTCTTCATTTAATATAATATTGAAAGTATTATGCTGTGGTTGTTTTTATGCATCCCAAGAGGTGTTTTATTTTGTCCATATTGGAAAAAAAAAGAAAGTCCGATTCTATATTGTGCCTCTGAGAGAGCTCTCTAGTGTCGCTGTTAATTTTTCCTATTCCTAAACTACAAAGAGTGAAGCAACTGTGGTTTGTTTTTTTGTGGGGTTTTTTGTTGTTTTTTCAAATAGAATTTGGAAGGCTTGCTTTAAATAGCTTTTTGTCTTGTATATGATCACTAGAATGAAGTGGGGTGGTTGTATGTTTCACAAAGTAGTCAGGACAGCTTAGGACTTCTTATCATTTGTCTGTTCCTGGAAAGCAAGGGTGAACCTGACTGGAAGTTTTTTTTTTAGAAGTCCTCTGCTGCTTATGTGGTGCCTGGTTACTCTTTTTCTTCCAAATGTTAGATTTGCGAAAGCAGAATTTTGAGAAGTTTAAAAGATATCTGGATATCTGAAAACACACTTTTCTGTTCATTTACTGAATCACGCTCTTCAAAGAAACACTCTTTTTCTAAAGAGATAGTCATGATGTATAGTAACAACTTCAGACATGTTGTGGATGTTGTTACCTGCTCACTAACCAGAAGTATCAATATCTGAAGTTAGACTACCTATTTTCTTTTAAATGGCTCCCTGTGTTGGGAGACAGTGCATTTCAGTATTTTAAACTATGGGTGGCCCTTTCATTTTCAAAGTTAAATGGAAATAGGTTGAACAAACTTTCAGGTGTTTAACAAACCAAAAACCTTAATACTCACTTCTTTTTGTTTCTGTAATGTTCTTTTCCACTCAGCAATACTTTGTGTTGGTTTTCTTTAGCTAGCCTTACCAGTTTCAGGCCATTCAAATTGAGCTAATGCTTCTAGCATCTCCATTCATTAGTAGTCTTTCCCTTGTTCTCTTTGTATTCAAACAAAGTAGAAAATTTCTATCATGGAGGAGCAGGAGTATGTGCCAGGGAAGTTGGGAGGAAATCTAGACACAGAGGCATTCATTTATATGGAAATGAAGTTGAGAATTAGAAAAGAAAGATTAGAAAGTAACAAAAACTGGTATTGGTTCAGGAACAGTTGGAGCAGCTAGAAACCTGCTAACTGCAAACCTGTAATTACAAAGGCTTGGGTTTAAGTGTAATAAATGTTTGGGGTTTTTGATGTCAGTTGTGGGAAAACTACCTCCTCTCTGAAGTTTTCACTTATAAATTAGTGGTGTGTGTTTTTTTTT
>VYZW01044860.1:4409-20619 GCA_013401315.1 Balaeniceps rex | reverse complement strand
ATTATTTCATTACTTTTAATATCTTTTTTTTTCCTTTTTGTGAGCTTTCAATTACATTATTATCTAGCTACCAGATAGCTCATGGAGACAAACTGTTGTTTCATCACATGAGACGGAAAGGCAACGTTTTGTAAAAATCATTATGTTGAGTTCCTTTACTAGAAAAGAAGCTGTATTCATGTCCTTGATAAATAATGAAATGATAATTAATTTTTCAGTCCACCATCTGATACTCAGCAATTATTGAAAAGCATATTTGTTATTCAAGTGGAAGTGTCAGATTGCCCATAGCTTGTCATGTCTCAGCTTCAGCCACAGAGAATACTATACGAGTTCAGGACTGTTTTCTTTCCACTACTTTGCACGGTGTAAAAGAAAAGCATGTCTGATGCAATGGAAGAAAATTGATAGCCCAGAACTTGAAGGAAATATGTGCCTACTCTCATCTTCCAACTCTGTGCACAACCTAATCTCAGATGCTGGCAGAAGACCCTCTCCACAATATTCTAGGCTACTGGAGAGCCTTGAAAGCTAGGACCTTTAAGAAGCTATTAGCTTCTGTTAAACACTAACTAAAGTTATATCCATCAGCCTGCTCAATACTCTGGAATATCAGTGACCATCAATATGGGGCTGATAATCCTGCGCATGTGAGACAGGCAATTTTGAGAACTTGAGAACTTTATAAATGCGTATGTCCATGTCTATCAGCATTAGTTGTACAGTAATACAGTACATGCAGGTGAGATGAAGGTATAATGAATTCCAGACCTGACTAAGGCTATTTGTAAATTTTTGGCCAGCTAATAACAGGGAAATTAATCAAATTATAAAAGACTATATTCTGCAATTTTATTTCATGTATCTGCGAGGAAAATATCTTGACATTCAGGTGGTTGTTCTTATATATTAACTGCAAGCCTGAAGAGCATGATGAAATGACAACTAGTGAAATGTGTCTTGAACATACAAACAACAACAAAAAAAAAGCACAACTATTTTAATGTAATTAATTTGATATCTATTCCTATATTCATATGATATATAAACTACATATTTCTTATTAGGAAAAACAGTAAGGTCCCCAACCACCTGATCATATATATAAAAAAAATAAATTCATATTTTATTTTTTCTCTTCAGAGAAGCAGATCCTATGAAAGAGTCCTATAAATTAATGCATTAACCTAATCAATTAACACTGGACAACGATATCTTCTGTGTGGAAGGTAACCAACCAACTTGAAGCTAACATCCTCACCTGCATTCCTGAATCTTAGAACTGATGGAAAAAGATAGAGCTGATGGGAAAAGAGTAGCAATCTACTTTGCCCTTGTCAATCTGACTGTGAAGAACAAAATCTTTTCTGTCCCAGTTGTCCCAGCTACCAGAAAGGGTAACTGGAAAAAAACCCAAAACTTATAAAAATCTACAGCCCTTCACTAAATCTAAGGGCTATGAAACTGAGCATGAACACTAGCCTGGAAGGACGTTTTACTCAGTTTAGCTTCAGGGGTACTCCAAGCTACCAGTCATCAGAGGGCAATGGAGAGTAGCTGGAGCTAATGGGAGCATCTGACCATGCATCCACTCTAAACGGAAGGCTGACCGTGATCTAGTAGTTATTATGCCTTAGATCAATCCAGATGGCCAAAGTATGGATTTTATGCTAGTCTTAGTTAAATGGAAAATATGTGAAGAAGATACAATAAGCATGTCTAAATCACTGTCACGTGTTTGATTATGCATTAATTGTAACTGAAAGGTAAATGGAATTCATATCCTGTTCTTTCATGGGTCACATGGTTATGATAAACAATATTAATTTCTTTGTGGGAAAAAATCTTGGTTGGTGTGACATACCCTTTCCTGATTTACTTCACATATTGGAAATGCACCAGTTTGGACATCTGAGTACTTGGCCCAATGTTTATGGAAATATAGATATTACGACACACAATTTGCTCCAGTGATACCTTGTAAATTTCATCAAACTACTTTATTCCAAAGCCTTCAGCAACATGAATAAGTATTACTGGGTTAAAGTATTACAGCAATGGAATATATTAAGGTGTATCAGTTGAAGATCTGCTCCCTTTATTACTTCTGACAAAGATAATTGTGTTGCTTTTCCTTTACCATGTCCTTCCCGCCCCCTCCTTTGAGTTGGACTGCAGCCATGCAGAGTGAATAATGACACATAAACGCATTGTTTATTTAAATAGATTTGTGTAGTTAAGTACATGACCTGTGATCTAGAGCTGAGAAAAAAAGAATTAAACACTGATTTCTAAGTGTTCTGTGAGATAAATCAGCCATCACTCCAGGACTCAGCCAATACAGATACTTTTATTTGTACTTATCACTTCAGCTTGTTTGAGTATTGTGTTAATAGTTTATATTAGGTTTTGATGTCTGTGTACTGTTAGCGTTTTCACAAAATGAGAAACGATGAAGTTATGCGTTCTTTGTTACGTAGCTACAGTTTTCACTTGAGACAATGAGGTGCTACTTACCATAAGAGATACACAGTCAGGATCTGATTCTCCTGTCACTTAAAACAGGTTTCACACCATGGTAAATTCCCTCCCTTCAGAAGGTTTCTTAATAGTTTATGTTACTGTTACAATTCAGTCCTCCTGGTGCTTCTGAACACGAGTATGTTTGCACAAAACACATTCTCACAGATCTCATCAGGCCTACCTTCATGTGTAAAGATACTCAAGGCAAAAATCCTTTGCCAAATCAGTCTTTGAGAAGCAAATAATTTTTTTTTTTTTTTTACATTAAGTGTGTTTATGGCAGTGTGATCTGAAGCTGCAAATGTGATATAACACACAGATTTTGCTTTTCCTGTAGACATTCTTAACTCACAGCTGCTTAGAGTCCTTCATGATTTTCAATCTTTTATTGGTAACTTCATAGTTATTTGACCAACTATTTGTCTTTTAGAGTATTTTCATGTGGAAATGCACACATAAAAGGTAAGCTAAGGTAAAGTAGGATACTGTGCTTTATTATTTATGTTGCATATAGTCTTTCATCATTTCAATAAGTGAACGGTTGAGTTAAAAATAGTCTGAGAATACTTATCAGCATGCTGATGTACTGACTTTAAATTTAATAAATTGTAATAAATTTTAAATAAATGTAATTAGAAAAATATTTCAGAAATAATAGAGAAGGTTTCTTTTTGTCAGCAAGCTTGCAAGTTAAATGTAGAAGTGGACACCACCTTTTAAAATAGAGTGGTTTGTAGCACTTTGTATCTTACTAATTCAAAAATATGGTTTTAGCTTTATTTTTATTATTATTAATTTAACTGTTTGGTGGTTGGGGTTTTTTTCTGCTTCCTTTTTGTGGTGGGTTGACCCTGCCTGGACACCAGGTGTCCACCAAAGCCACTCTATCACTCCCCTTCTTAACTCACAGGGACATAACAAATTATAACAAAAAAGCTCATGGGTCGAGATAAGGACAAAGAGATCACTCACCAATTACTGTCATGGGCACAAAAGACTTGACTTGAGGAAATCAATTTAATTTATTACCAGTCAAATCAGAGTAGGATAATGAGAAATAAAACCAAATCTTAAAACACCTTCCCCCCACCCCTCCCTTCTTCCCGGGCTCAACTTCACTCCCGATTTTCTCTACCTCCTCCCCTCCAAGTGGCACAGGGGGACGGGGAATGGGGGTTGCAGTCAGTTCATCACACGTTGTCTCTGCCACTCCTTCCTCCTCAAGGGGAGGACTCCTCACACTCTTCCCCTGCTCCAGCGTGGGGTCCCTTTCATGGGAGACAGTCCTCCATGAACTTCTCCAACAGGCATCCTTTGTGAACTGCTCCAGCATGGGTCCCTTCCACGTGGTGGAAGCAGCAGACTGCTCCAGCGTGGGTCCCCCACGGGGTCACAAGTCCTGCTAGAAAACCTGCTCCGGTGTGGGCTCCCCTCTCTCCACAGGTCCACATGTCCTGCCAGGAGCCTGCTCCAGTGTGGGTTTCCCACAGGGTCACAGCCTCCTTCAGGCACATCCACCTGCTCTGGCGTTGTGTCCTCCGTGGGCTACAGGTGGATATCTGCTCCACCATGGACCTCCATGGGCTGCAGGGGGACAGCCTGCCTCACCATGATCTTCACCACAGGCTGCAGGGAAATCTCTCTTCTGGTGCCTGGAGCACCTCCTCCCCGCCTTCTTCACTGACCTTGGTGTCTGCATAGATGTTCCTCTCACATATTCTCACTCCTCACTCCAGCTGCAGTTTGTGTCCCATTGGTTTTTTTTTTCCCCCCTACTTCTTAAAGATGTTCTCACAGAGGCGCTACCACTGTCACTGATGGGCTTGACCTTGGCCAGTGGTGGGTTCGTCTTGGAGCCGGCTGGCATTGGCTCTATCAGACATAGGGGAAGCTTCTATCAGCTTCTCACAGAAGCCACCTCTGTAGCCCCCCTTGCTACCAAATCCTTGTGACGCAAGCCCAATACAAAGCTATCTGTATTTAAGTCTGTAAAAGCACCAGCTTTAAGAGTGAGAGGAAAACTTCATTTTCATATTATACCAGTTCTTGGAATTTTCATTGTAAGTACAGAAGTGCCTCTTCATGCTGATTTGCACAGTAGTGAGCTACTCTTCATTTTGAACACCTTCCACGAGGAGCTAAGACAAAACTAACTGCATAATCTTCTTGCTGATTTTAGCAACATCTTGTTCTAATATTATAATCTACATTTGTGCTTTTAACTCAGCGGTACCTATATGGTGGCATGTGTCTAACAGTAGTCCTTATGTATCGCTGCCTAACAGCTTGGCTGTGATTAAACACTGACTGAAGGCTTGGAGTTGGTGACCTCTGAAAGTCCTTTCCAACCTAAGTAATGCTGATTCTGCAATGCACTCTCCTGCTTCTTGGCCTGAGAGCTAGTGGAACAGCACATGTGGTTTAACTTTCTCCTGTCTTCCTTAAAATATGTCTGACCTATACAGCCTAATTAGGTCTCTGACTCATATTATAGCCAATACTGTGCCTGAGCATTACATGGAAGACAGTCATTTTCCAAAGGCTAACCGTCAGCTAATATGAAAGCAGTATGGACAGTTGCACGTCCAGGCCAGTGCTAGAGACTTTGTCTTACCCATATTGACTTTTTTGGTTCAGGTGTAACCTCTGTTGCCAGGGTCATATAACCACAGATAGAAAAACGTGAGGAATGGGGGACAAGACTGCTTGGACAGTGAAAATGTAACAAACATCTAAAATATCAAATACGTATGTGAAGAACAGGAAAATCCAGGAACACAGGAGAAACAATAGCACTGTGAAGTAGATAAAGAGATCAATGAACATAAAAGAATCTAAAAGAAATTACAGGCAGCTTTGCAGGACCAAGTGGACTCAATCAATGGATACATAGTGGATTGTAAACTATTAAGATCCTGGATAGGAGAATTGAGTGGCATAGTTACCTACTTTATCTTGATAGAGAGAAACAGAAGAACTGTTCACTCATCCTTGGAAGTAAAACAAAGTGTATTAAGATCCTCTATGGTATTTAAACTAGAATTTCAAGTCTAGATTAATGGCATTGAAAATGGTCATCTTCCCCTAAATAAGAACCAGTAACACTGAAAACAAATGAGTAAGTATAAAACCTTGCATATTGAACTGCTTTCTTAAAAAAAAAAAAATTTTGCCATTTAATATTTAAATCTAAAAATGAAGTGTGTCTCTCATACATGTGTGTTGAAGACCAGCAATACAGAAAATTAAAACTTAAAAATATAAGAGTAAAACCAATATTAAAATGTTAGAAGTAATTTTTTCTTCTTTTATTAAATACTAAAAATAATACCTTAATTACCTTAGTTTCAGCAATCAGAGAGAGACTTCTACTGTCAAATACTTTGAGAGCTTTACTTTGGCACATCAGATTGACTTCATTTTTGAATGCGTAACTGACTGTCCACTACAAAATTAAAATCACAGAATCACAGAATCTTTTGGTTGGAAAAGACCTTTAAGATCATCAAGTCCAACCGTACCTGTCCACTACTAAACCATGTCCCTAAGCACCTCGTCTACCCGTCTTTTAAATACCTCCAGGGATGGGGACTCGACCACTTCCCTGGGCAGCCTGTTCCAATACTTGACAACCCTCTTCATAAAGAAGTTTTTCCTAATATCTAATCTAAACCTCCCCTGGCACAACTTGAGGCCATTGCCTCTTGTCCTATCACTTGCTACTTGGGAGAAGAGACCAACACCCACCTCGCTACAACCTCCTTTCAGGTAGTTGTAGAGGGCAATAAGGTCTCCCCTCAGCCTCCTCTTCTCCAGGCTAAACAACCCCAGATCCTGTAAATGTTCCTGAAAGAGAAGGTGACAGAAAGAAATGGAGGTGACCTGAATATCTACAGTTTGCATTACCCAAATAATTCTTATTGGGTTTCTGTGAGTGCTTGAATTAAATCTGAGTAATTAGGCAGGTATTTTCCTTCTTTTGTACTTTTTTGTGTTTACACTTATTATATAGATGCACAGGTCCCTTCAAGGAAGAAAACTGGAAAACCTTAGCGACACTAAGAAATAGCTTTCTTTTACAGTTACATATATATTTGTTTAATTACCATTTCTTGCCAGTAGAGACGAAAGCCATTCAATAGTAACACAATAACTGGAGAGAAAAACAGGCCTGACCTTTAAAGAGCAATGCACGACTTTTTTGGTAATTACAATTAAACACAGGCAGATCTATGTTAATGTTAACGGTCTAGCTGGAAGCAACTCTGACTGTGGTCTGCAGAAACCTTGCTGTCGTCCTGAAGAGGGCTGGCTGCAGTTGCATGGTCTTGGACAGCTTCCGTAACACACCGCTGAATCATATCAACACAATCTATGGATCAATTAAGGACTTGCCAAATGTTTGTCCTCCTGCAGGAAGTTGTTGTAGCTGCTGTGGAGGTGTTATGTGCTTATAACCAAAACAGAGTGACGTATATTGTCCCCAAAAGCTGGGAAGAAATAACTCTTTGTGCCAACGACTCCATAAAGATTCAGTACCTATTAGGATAAATATTTCTCACCTCATCCATAGTAGCATATATGTACACAAAATATCAGACATTGACAAAACTGATAAAAGAAAGGTATTGATTTCTAGACTGGGCGTCTGATTTTGGGGATGTTTATACAATCAGCAGCACTCCACCAAGCGTGTGTGTGTAAAAGATATATGCCAAGTGGGTTACACTTTCTCTGGTGATAACTTTTTAAAAGTTATATAATTTTTTAGTATATTATATTTTTAATATATATTAAAGTTATATTTAAATGCTACTATTTTCTTAAGTGAGGCACTGGATCTGCTATTGTAACATTAGGGTTTTAGGAATGACAACTACAACAACAAAAAACCCCAGAAAACCACTCGAAGATGTTTTGGCATGAAGTATTCCAACATAAAATTGTGGACTTTCACTGCAATGTTGATTTAAACACTGTGTCCTGAGCTCTTCCAAGTATTTTGGTTTAGAAATTACTTTTACCTTCCCAGTCATTTGTATTTCCCAATCCATCAACAGTTATCCAAACTGCTGCATCCATGTGGATGCCCATTTGATACTGTTTCATCATTTAGAAGGTGATTTCGTGCTCCTAAGCTGCTATCAGCACATTTATGAAGTGTGCTTTTGGAAAGCCTATCTGACTGGCACTGGTGTTTTGAAAGCTTTTTCACTGGAGAGGCTGATTAGCCCATGCCAATTTGTCTTTCGTAGGTTCAGTTTATCTGCAGGGAAACCCTTCTTCATTGGCTAAATATGCTCTTGGGCAAATAAAATCCTTACCACTTAGCAGCCACCTCGAACTTATTATCACTGAAAAATGAACACTTTGGAATCAAAAGGAGTATAATTCCAGCCACAGGACCCTTCAACCATGAAGCTTTTTTTTGCAGACAGTGTGGAGCATCTGTGGCTAAGTTTCTGACTGGATATTTTGGATTCTGTAAAAATCAGAATATCCAGTCAGAAACTAGATTATATATAATATATAGTGTAATATATAGTATAATATATAATTATACTATGTTAGTATAATTCCATGTTAATGCCAAGAATTTGGCCCTGAGATAAGGTCAGATAGAAAGAACACCTCTGATTTTGAAATAAAAGTGGGTGGATCACAAATAGGCAGAATGAGTGGTGGTGTTTTTTTTTTTAATTTTTGTCTTTTATGGGTTTCTTTGTTTGTTTCTTTGTTTTTCCTCCAAGAAATATTCAAATTCTTGTGCATTTAAAAAAAAAAAAAGATTCTTATATTCTATTTACAAGAGAAGCTTTCTTCATTGTTTGTTTGAATTTAGTTATTAGGGATTAATTATGTCACTCAGCTTTAGCCATCTGAAGAGTCAGACATCTAAACTTGCCACAATGTAGTTGTAAGCTTGTCTAAAACTCTCTTTAACTGGCCACAATATAGTTGTAATTCATATATCTGCAGTGTCAGAGTATATTCATAGACCACACTGAAAGTTCTAGTCTGGGTAGATTCTTCTGTCTTGACTGATTGGATAGAACAAATAACATGAAAGCAGATAACCTTAGCTAGTATATTTATTGTTTAGTGGTATTAGCATATTTCCACTTAATTTTCTCTTATTTTGTCTCAAAAAATAATATCAAAAAAAGTTACTGGTAAGATTTATGTGGTTTTGTTTTACAACTCTCCGTTTTCTTACTAGCATGAATCCTATTGACATAATCTGACATTTGGCAGAATCATAGTAAGCCCAGAAATAAGGTTTCAGGTCATGTGAAGGTAAAGCTGAGATGTCAAAAAATTTCCAAACTGAACTTTTTTTCTGAAAAATAACTCTGTAATGATTTAAATATTTTAAAGCAAAAAAACCTAGGAAGAAATTACAAAGGCTATTTTGGAATGTCAATTTTTTATTCCAATAGAGGGTGAAAGGACATTTCAGAGAAATTTGAATTTTCTATGGAAAAGAAATTCCAGGACGTTTTGTACAGGTCTAGAATACAAATAAACCAGTTTTCATGTAAATTCACTCTCTAAATGTACAATGCCTACTCTTGCCATTAATCTATTTTTTTTATTTAATTTTCAATTTTTTTTCTGATTTCCTTCTTCCATTACTATTCATCTGTTTCAGATATGAGAAGCATCTCTCTGCATTCTGCCACTATCCCTGCTCTACATGTTACTTTCTTGCAGAAAAGTAGGTAGTAATATGAAGTCTTTTTTAACTTATCTATGTATTAGCTGTAGAAGTGAGATGAAGGCAAATGTTATTGCTTATGAACAGCATTCCAGGCTAGAAGTTTGCATTTTCAATTAAAATGTTGTTCCAGTAGCACTCCCTTGTTTAAATAAACAAAGGATTTTCTCTCAAAAGTAAGAGGTTGTTTACAAGGTAAGAAAGAAAAAGCTGGTAGTCTAAGTTGAGCATCACCTCCTGATGCTGCACCTCCTGAAGAATGTGAGAATAACGTCATGACATGGATACTTTCTTAGTGATATTCAAAAGTTGGTGTGGCAAAGCAATGAGTGGCCACAGCAGATGTGTGTGAGAGTGCACACACAAGCATCTGTATGTGAAAATTGACACAGAAGACTTGTCACAACGAACACTGAAGACACTTGTCTGTATTTCCAGATGTGTGTTATTTATTGTCTACATTATGACAGAGCCTAGGATTCCATGACATGGTCAAGATGCTAGTCTCTAAAATACACTTGTAAAGTTTCTGGCCAATGTGATTTAAAATGGCTGTTAAGCTATATAAGGTGCAGAAAATTGGATTCGTAATGGAACCATACAGAAATTCGCTGCTATTTGGAAATGCTAGACATGTTTATATGTAATGAAGTGCAGGTGATGTTAAAATAATGGATTATTTAAGGTGAAAGGCAACAGAAACTTCTCAAAAGCATAGACAAATAGTGACAGGACTTTAAGCTTCTCCTTAGTTACTTCATATTATTAGATCCATTCTTAATAAAAGATATCATTCATATAACCTGAGGTCTGTGATTTCACAGTGGAGACCAAAAGGATATCACTTTCACAGTCTCCGACCATACCTCATGGTTAGTTAGTGGCAGCTAATTCTATTATTTCCCTAGTGTATGTTTCCACTGGAATTCTTGAGATATTTCTCTGCATTTGTGAAAATGTCATCACTTTGCTACCAATAAACAAAACAAATTATACAATTTCTTCTTAAATACATGCAGTCTTTTGCACAGAACTCCTTTCCAGACATAATTAAAATATCACATACCTAAAGGTTTCCTCTACATTGCCATGTCACCATGTTCCAATAATACTGGACGAAGGTTAAATTGCATGAAATGAGAAGTAGGGATTTCCTTGTTTTTCTGTTCCTGTTTTTCCCAAGAATCTTTTCTGTTTTAATTAAATCCATGTACATATTATTAGTGTTAATCTTTCCTTTAACTTCAGATTTCATGAACTATTCATTTGATGAACAATTTTTCTTTTAGAAGAAATCCTCCCACATAAATTCTAAAAGAAATAGCCAGTTTTAATCTTTCTTGGATGCAATCTTGATACACATTTATTTAAGCAATTCTATATGTTATGGTAGTTAGTAGGGAACCCATCAAAATAAATTAAAACAAATTAAAAGAAAATAAAATGAGAAACGAGAAACGAGGGGAAGGGAAAGGAAGGGAAGGAAAAGGAAAAGGAAAAGGAAAAGGAAAAGGAAAAAAGGAAAAGGAAAAGGAAAAGGAAAAGGAAAAGGAAAAGGAAAAGGAAAAGGAAAAGGAAAAGGAAAAGGAAAAGGAAAAGGAAAAGGAAAAGGAAAAGGAAAAGGAAAAGGAAAAGGAAAAGNAGGGAAGGGAAGGGAAGGGAAGGGGAAGGAAAAAGGTCCATCAAAACTCCTGGAATAACTGCTCACTCTGAAGCATTGCTTGCATCTTCTTTTAAATACAGTTTATCTGAATTTGAATTTCTGATTTTTAAATAAATTTAAATATTTTTAATTTTTTAAATAAAGAAGGGACCACTTCTTCTGAACATTAGATTTGTCTTCTTTAGGTATGTCATGCCATGTGCAGTCTAACAAGGTGTTTGCTGGTCTTCCAAATTGTTACATGGCTTTTTTACTTTAATTCAGAGGACAGCTTATATAGGAATATCATATGCATGATATCTACCAAAAAGATAGTGGTGCTTTCTGAAATGGTTATTTTCATAAACGATTAATGTGTATTTTTGTGTTATTGAAGATTATATGAAACAAACAGCTATTGGGACTTAGGCAAGAGATTCATTTGCCTTAGGGTCTGTGTCTGATATGTTCACTGGTAAACATTTAAAAAACTTAAGCAGAGGACAGACAGACATGGAAAATTCCTAAGTAGAGTTTTGCCACTTCCAGAAATCCACAATAAAGGTTTCCTGAAAGCGAGGATTGTATTCATGATGAAATACTTCTCTGTTGTTATCCAGAGTCTGTGAGTTCCACAACTGCGCGTGGTATGAAAAAGGATACTATTATGCGTGTAGTAAACATAGTGTTTGAATATTTTATTTGGTTTCCTTCTTGGTCCTTTGTTGTCAGAAGTTGTGAGCAAATATTCCTTATTCACACTTTTGAATCTTTAATGATTTTATGTTCATCTTTCATATCCCATCTTTGAATGTCCTTGTCATGTTTCTCTCTACTTTTTTTCTAGTTCTAAGATACCCTGTTAGAGAGGAGGTGATCAGAACCACAAATGGTATTCAAGACAGAAGTAAATTATCAGCAGCTTGCTGATATTTTTATTTTATTTGTGGTTCCTTTCCTAACCATTTCTAACATCTCTTTCCCCTTTTGACTGCTTTGGCATGGAGCTGACACATTTAGAAATTCCACAGTAGCTCCAGTATCTTTTTCCTGAGCAGTGATAAGTAATTTAGAGCTCCCTAACTCTTTTCCTGATTTAGTCCTGATTACAAATATTAAATTTAGGGTTTCTTTTCCTTCCTACATTTTCTCTAGACTAAGATGAGGAATACACTGACACTTAAATTTATGCAGTATCACAGAGGGCCACATCTTTTTGTTTGCTCAATCCATTTGGTAAATGTCTTCTGTTAACTTTTAATAACCTTTTAATTGAATTTGTTTAACTTTTTATGAGTCAAATCAGAGTATGTTTTATTTGGATAATAAACTAAAATATCATAAATATTTCTATCTTTTTTCTCCATATTTGTCTAAAATAATCTTCACACACCAAGCTAAACCTTAGAGCAGCTGTGAGATATACTAAATGCATACTAATGCAAGGGCAGGATTCTTACGGTATTAGAATTTTAAAGTGAAAAATATATATAAATTTGTGTCCATACCTGTATGTATGTATATCTATACATACGCCATAACTATACCAAGTGAAATGAATTATGGTTTTATTTACATAGTTTGCAGTTAAGTCTGTATTCATTTCTGAGCATAGTTATCTGTAAGCAAGAGTAAGATGCATAAGAGAAACGGCAGGCTAACTAAACAGGTAATTAACAGGACAGAATTTTCTTTAGTTCAAATTATTTGTTCAAATACCAACATTTCGTTCATATCAAGATATAAAAAAATTTACTGCTTTTTATCAAACAAAGGACCTGAAGGTTGGAGTAGGAGCTTTTAGTACAAAAATGTATTTTGCTATGTCTGATACTCACAATAGTGTCCACAGATCCCTTGAAATGATCACTGTCAGAGCTATGATTTAGCACTTATTTGTGCACAGGTACAGCAAATGGATCATACATTTGTTACCGAACAGTTCTATTTATTTTCTCAGTATAATTTATAATGGACTAAATTCTAAATGAGTGTAAACTGTACAAAGCAATATATAAGAACAGGATATGATGTACGCACAGAGGATATGAGGTATGCACAGTCTTTTATTTGTGTTTCAGGTCAATAACATATTGCTTTAAAAATTAAAAATTAAAGCAATACGTAAGGCCAGGTTGTTTTCTGACTGCATATGTGACTACATCACTGTACCTTTAAAATTTGGAGATACACCACATAGTTTTAGTCAGCTACATGGTCAAGTATTTGTCCTGGATACTAAGTCTTAGTCACAAATCAGAAGACTGTGTTATCTAGGGTGGTATTTTTAACTGATAGGGAAAACCAGATTTTTTGTTTAAGACCTTTGTAAGACTTATAATAACAAGTGATTGGACAGACTTTTACAGAAAAACTTGTGTTAAGATATATAAACCCACAGAAATATTTAGCAAAATCTCGTTGAAATTATCATAAGAAAATGACATAAAATAAGGAAAGTTTCCACTAAATAATCTGAGATGAAAGTAATAATTTATTTTAATTTTGAATTTCTTTGTAATATTTTCTCTACTGAAGTACACTGTTTAAAGTCAAAAACAAATGTGATATTTTAACATTTTAAAAATTATAAAGCTCAGTAGATCTTAATAAAATTCATGTGAGAATTCTCTTCACTGAAATTAAAGTTCATTCTTAAACTCTTTTTTGGGGAGCTAAACTTTTAAAAACCAAAATTCTTTACAAATCAGAAAATTCATACGTCATAGCTTTTATTTAAATAAATAGACTTCTATGGGAAAGATATAAAGTATACAGAGGGAAACAAAACAGATCATGACCTTTTTTTATCTGTCCCAGAAGGTAAATGGAATGGCATAGACTGCATTCTTATGGCCAAAATGGCTTCAGAAGAGGCTGCCTTGTCTGCCCTGAGCCATGCCTGGGTATTTTCTAAGAGTATTACTGTGTTGTAGTCTAAAACTCTGTGAAGGATCACACTGACATTTTAAATGGCATGGATGTTATGCTATTGATTAGTTCAATTCACTGGTGTAGGTATAGCTGCAACATCCTCATGAGGTGTCAGTACATCAGTTACACATGAAAATACCCAGCTGCCAAGAAAAGTAAGAAAATCATGTCTCACTGAAAATCCTAGAGGTTTGCGGTGGGCTCCAGTTTGGCCAGAGTTTGCCTTAATCAGAGCTTAAGATATACTAATTTTATATATATTTTGTGTGTGTATATGTATATACACTGTATTTATGTATAGATACAATATATTTTCCCCAGAGATTTCATCTGGGGGAAACAGTAGAGGGAGGGGATTCATAACCTCTTATCAAAGTAAAGATGTGCACATTCTCAACTTCCCTCTTGGGGGAGCATGACAGTCTGGCCAGTTTACAAAATATAAATATTTTGCAAACATTTGATCATAAGATGAGAGAAATTACAGGGCCACACAAGAGGGGAGACAGCAAGAACAGCACCTTGCACTTTGCTTCCACAAAATGTACCTCAAAGTACATAAATAAATGTAACTTTGAAAGTATTAAACATCTAGGCATCTTCGTTAGAGAGATTACCCTGTTCTTATTTTGACTCAGAAAAGAAAGAAAGAGCATTTGCTCATACTTAAGCAGGTCTTTAGCTTAAGTGCATACCTAATATTTATTAACACTGAGGAATCCATGATTCTGTTTTCTGTCATGCTCCTGGGCAAAAGAAATAATCTAGAAATATTCTTCAGCACCTTTCAATTTAAAAATACTTGATAAAAGGGAAGTGGAGTAACTTGAGTTGGGACATTGATGTTATGATGAGTTTGAATTGCAGGCAGAAAGTCATGAATTAGTTGAAAATTCCCTCTACCTGTCACCCTTGGTGGTAGGTATGAGGGGCTTGGTTTAACTGGAGATCACCTTGCAACTCTTACATAGGATGCATTGTGTAGCTTCACAGCCAGACGACGCCAAAGCCACACACCCTGACATGCTGATAACAGCCTTTCAAATAGCCACACACAAACACAAAGAGACCTTAAAAGCCTCTCCCCCTCTCTACTCTGACACAGACTCATTTTGCTAAAAACAGTACTTGAGTGGCAGTAACTTTGGTCAATGAGTTTAACATGAAGAAGTAAGAATATAAAAAAATTGCTGACAGAAGTATGACTTCCCCCTTTGCAATGGTACAGGATTAACTAGATATTGCACCTCCAACCAAGGTGTCTGTTTCAGTTGGTCTTCCTCCTAAAAGAACACATATTTTAATTGGTTTAGATTTTTTCCCCCTTTCCATTAATAATTCCTGATATTAAAGTGGAAGGTGGGTCATGTTAAAATTACTTGCATTGCTTAAGCCTTCCCATTATTGTAATGTTGCGACTCCAGGTTTTCTGATTGCTTTCACAAACTGATAACAATTGATTGCTGCCTGAAGGGCTTGTTGTATTTTGGTTGTAACACAAAAGCAGGTATAACGTTGACAGAATCTCTGCAACACATCACTGAAAAAGAATGCAGGAGTGAATTTCTCACAACAATAAAGCCCAAAGGAAGAAGATTGAGATAAAAGACAGGGAGGAATTTTGGTGGCGTGCTCCACTGAAAATTGATTTTTTTCCATGTTACCTGTGGCGACAAAATACAGAACCACAGAAGAAATCAGAAGCCGACTTTTGCAACTGTTTCCACAGTGCCGATCTAATAATATATATAGCCACAGAATTATACAAAGGCCTTTCCTCAGCTACACAGGGGATCATGCAGCACGACCCAGCACAGTACTAGACATAAATCCTACTTGCGAGTGGGAGGTAACGTAAGAAGGGAAGCGTTTAGTGCCAAATCTGCTTCTGCCACTTCTACTTTTTTTTACGCCAGGTGAACTCTGCCGAGGCCTTTATCCACCCAAGAATTATTTATTGATGGTCAAATATTTGGCCAAATCCTAAACGCAGGATTGGATTACTTGCTTGTGGCAACTTGTAGCTGTTGGTACCAGCTTGTCCACAGGAGATTTTAAAAGCAAAAAGTCTTTACCGTTTGCCTTTTCAGGTTACCTTGACAGATGTTTTACAAACCTTTTGAGACAAATGAGGCATAGTCATCATATGGGTTGGATGCAGACAGCATGCTGCCAGTTGGACTTGCTGAAATCCTGCTTACATAAAGTAAAGGAAATATTAAATGAGCAACTGTTCCCAGTTTGAATGTTTTCCACGTGTCATTGAAATCCACATAGAATACTAGAAAAAATGCACTACTCGGTTTGAGGTGACAGGAATAAAATCTCATTTCTCAATCTTAGTATTAATATACCTGTGTACGCTTGGAACTTAAGGGACCATGTTCAGAAAA
>VYZW01044858.1:119696-173202 GCA_013401315.1 Balaeniceps rex | reverse complement strand
AGCAAAGGCGTGCACTAATCACCCATTAACTGGTGGGGTGCTTAAACATCATTTCATCTTGCTCTAGAAAAGGTTGTGTGCTGCTTAATTTAGTGGCATTGGTTTGCAGGCTGGCTTACAGGTTGAAAGCTCCTTAAAACAGGATCCATATCTCTATTTAGTTGAATCTCACATGATATGGAGCACATTTTCTTTTGACTGCAAAGATTAGAGATTTATGCCTCCTCTTCCACCTTGTGGTCTTTTGGTAGGGGTATGAGTGCTGCAGAAAGGTTGTAACAAATTGCAAGACTGAGACACCACATACAGAAGCTACACAAATTATTTTCACACTAAATATTCGAGCAAGTTTTGCTATATGCAACAATCAAGTCTGTGTTCTTTTCAGGACATAATTTTGCTGTGCTATACAGAGTGGAGCACAATATGAACTACTGGTGCCCCACCTGCCCTCAGAGGCAGCAGATTCGTAATCTAGGGAATCAGCTCTGTTACCAGCAAAGCCTGAAAAACTAAGCACAAGGAAGAAGAGCTGTGCATGTCCCCTCTTCATGTGAGCCCCAGAAAGCAGAAGGCGCAGAGAGAGAGGGCGAACACTTTGTGCCATCTCCAGCTTTACCTCACATTGCAGTCGCTCTCTGCTCAGACAAGCTTTGCTCTACTTTTTTCTTTGCCATATCTCCCACTCTCTTCGCAGAGAATCTGCTGCAGAGGATCCTGAACACTTTATGAATTGATACTTAAATCCACTCTGCTGACACCCTGCAGAGCATCATCACGTCTTCAAAACCACTGCAAAAGGGATTCACAGAACTCCTCACTGGCTGCTTATTTTTAATCCAATTTTTTAAATCTGGTTTTCTAAGGAAACAAATCTGACGTGACTATGCTGTACGTGTGTCTGCCCTGCTCACTTTTGAACTTGTGGCTACTCAACAAAATTTGACAAAGAAGTAAAGTTCAACAAATACATTAAAGGTCCCAGAAGTTTTCTGGAAAACTTTGTGGAAACAGGCAGCCCAGCAGGGAAGACAGATGAGAGCTAATATCCGTACGGAACGAAGGGGTAGATGAGGAACACAATCATGTTAGTAGGCACTGGAGAATCCACCCCAGAGACCATCCACAGCAGTCAGGATTCAGTAAATTCACTAACTACAGAGCTACAGCTTTTAAATAAAGAAACTTCATTTTCACAAGGCTGCTCAGATACACAAAACTTTGCTGGGAAGATCTGTAATCCTCTGTTGCAAATAAAATATGCACTTAACCTTTACAGAAGACATTTCACTTGCCTTTACTTTTTCTTTGTCACTGAATCAGACTTTTAGTTAGCAGATCAATTTTACAAATTACATAACCACAGAGTAATTGCTCGGTACTTATTACAGAGTGCAGAAAACAAGACACAACCGGAGTGACTCTCTAAAATATTTCAGTGAGATATTCAGCCCAGGGGTTTCATTTTTTTGAAAAGTGCAGGATTTGGAAGATGGTGGAAGACTCTAGGTCTAGGTCTGCAAAAGTAAAAGCCACGTACATATTACAGGATATCGGTTAATAGTAAAATATATTTTTTTTAAATCCTTGGTCAGTCTAGGAGCTTTCTAGCGAATATTTATCGATAATTGGTAGGAATTGGTAGGTAAGAATATCATACGTAAGCCAACCGGAAAATTATGCTGAATCCTAGAGGGTATGTTTTTTTAAAATCTACACTTCTATTCTGTCTGTTAGTCCTGCTCTTATTGACTTGCTGCAGGCTGGGGTTAATTTACACATCTCTGTCAGTGACCCTCATGGAAATGACACTGGGGCAGTGGCTGTATTCCTTTTGTACCCAAAACTGTTATGGAAATTCCTCCAGCCACCGAGCCCTGAAACTCTAATTTCCTTCATGTTTGTGTAGAAAAAGTAGCCCTACCGCACATAGGCGTTCAGCAGAGGAATTACAGGATCCCTTCAGATTATCATAACCTTTTAGTCACCCAAAAAGATAAAATGAGATCATTAGGCAAGTCAAATTTTGCTTTGAGGCAGAGATTATTCAAGGGTGTTTCACTGTCGTTGATTTATGCACAAATCCAATCCTAATCACTGCTGTGTCTGAACACTTCTCCCTCCTCAGTGGATGTTATCTTCCCAGCATGCTTCCCCAGTGTGGACATGTTACTACAACCATTTTTTTAAAAAATAGGGATAATCAATTTGCAAGGTAAAACAAATACTTGTCAAAGCATCTGGGACTAAGGAAGCAACTGGGCCTGGCTCTGCAGTTGTGCCTTGTCCAGGGGACTGACCTTCTCACCCACTTCTCATGGAGCCTTAGGTTTGAGGCATGGAGGACACTGCACACAACATATCCCAAGAGCAACAAGCGGGTAGAGAGGCACCGTTTTTATCAGAGGGCTGCAAACTCCAGGTAGCCGCTCCCTGCAGCTTCAGAATAAATGTTTGGTGCAACTAATCCCTGACAATATTGTAAAGATACTTGCAAAGGGACCTATAGCCCATTGGTCTGGGAAAAAGGTGTGAGATTACAAGACTATGCAAGAAGGTGGTGGTGACTGCAATACAAGCTTAAACCAAATACTTCGAGAGTAGACTCAAACCAGCAACGACCTGTTTTTCTCAATTAAGTTTTGCAACAGCAAGACCAGACAGAACTGCAACTCTGAAGGCAGCTGTCAGGAAAATGAAGCCTCAGTATGGATTTCAGTGAGGCTGTAGCTGAAGCAGAAGTTTTAAAATATTTATAGGACATTCACAATTCACAAGTTATAGGACATTCAACCAATCACATTGTCAAACTCTCTGAACAGCCATCATAGAGTGCCTTCCAATTTATATATATGCAGTGTTTGCTTTAGGGTAACAGTTGAAGCATGAGGGCACTGTAAAAAAAAAAAAAAAAAAAAATAATTAAGGGTTATTTTCTCCCTGCAGAAAAAATGCATATCTACCACAAGTGCTTAATAATACCTTTACCCACGTGTTATTTTACTGTCTGCTCAGGCATCACATAACCCGAGCAGCCTGCCACCATCCTTTCATCTTGATTAGACTTTTCTGAAATCTGGCTTGTGACTGTGATGGAGAACACCCAATAAAGACTGAGAGAAACCCCAGTCACAAGACTGGGCGTGCACATCACTGGGAAATGTGGCCTTAGGTCTCAAGCACAGTCTTGGTGCTTTGGAATGGGACTTTTGCAAGTGCCTTGTGCCTGTGGAGACAGGAGCAGGAAGGTGCTGGTCCCTTGGCCAAAGGGATTGCAGGGACCCAACTCTATTGCAAGGAGTTTTGCAAAACCAGAACAAGAGGGTTTCTCTCCCTTAAGTGAACAACAGAGGAAACCTTCATCAGGGTCAACCTCTCTTCACAATTAAGTTCCCTATGAATTCTGCCATGCTCGATAAACCCAAACCACTCAGATATCCAGTCTCTGCTCATTGCAAGACTTCTCTTTGTGTCCCTGGGTTATGAAGCTTTTTGTCCTCTTACCCATTGTCAACCCACCAGCAAAGCTGGCTGTCCCCGTTCTGTGTCCCTGGGCCCTTTCCATTGCCATGGTGATCTTGTGACGTTGCATTTGATAGGCAACTCCATACTGCTACGGCATTAGCCATATACTGACATTGGGGCTGGAGAAATACACAGTATAAAGAGAGACCGGCATACAGCCATAGCTCATATTATACAGCCGCACTGATCAGTGCAGGTGGGTACCTTTTATAGGCTTCTCATGGGCAGGTGGTTTTCACACTTCAATCATTCCCTCACAACGTGCAGATTTCCACTTCAAAGATTTGGCAGTGTTGAAAAGAGATTTTTCAACCTCCACAGAGTTCATTTAAGTTAAGAGAGGTTCATCTTCCCCAAGTTTGTACTGCTGGAATGGCTTTACAGCTACAGCGTTCAAAGTTCTTTCAAAATACCTTTTGGTGAAGCAATATAGCTCTCCTCCCCGAGAATGACTACTGTACGTGTACAACCACACACACACAACCATGCCTAATGGGACTACGGCATATATGGAGTTTGCATGTCTGCGTGTACATGTAAGTATATACATGTATATGCATAAAAACAGAATACAAAGATTTAGGGAATCCGCTTCTGAATTCCTTTGAATCACGTTTGATACCAAGAACTCCATATCTATATCAAACTGCTGTTTTGGTTTCGAGCATGTAATTTCTTTGCCTTTTTTCTATTTTTCCCCTGTAATGAGCTTGTGAGGATAAGAGCAATTCTTTCCCCTGGCACTGGGCTTGCAAATGAGGGGATTTTGCCATTATGAAAAGCTCTTTTGCATGAAGCATCTCTTAGCCAGGGTTCGGCTGAGTCCCAGGCAGGCTGGTGCTTCAGCTGTGTTCCACTGCAGGGAGGCCAGAGGAGGGATTATGGCTGGTAAGTAAATAATGGACTTTGATACTGGGTTGAGCCATGTAAGAAAGTTATCTGAGCATGCCAGGAGCTTATAAATGAAAGAGCCTCTCATAAACCACTTCAGAGATGTGGGAAGAAGAGACCTGTGAGACTTAATGATTCAAAGAAAACCTATCTGCTAGTTAGGAGATGAATCCTTAGCCGACTGACCTAAATCCCAAGTAATGCTGAAGAATGGCAGAAAGACTGAGCGAAGTGCAGTCCTATCATTTAATCTTGGTGTTTCTGTAGTCCTATATGTATTACTTAGCAAAAGATAATACAAGGAACAATAATAAGATATCCAGAATAATGTAACAATACATGAAGGAGCTTAGCATAGACAAGTAATAACTGTTTCATCTGCTCTGTTTAGTTATGCTAATAGAAAATAAAGATTTCCAGAAAACATTAGAAGTGAAGAGATTCAAAGGAAGTGGCCTGGAGCAGAAGTCAGAAGGCCACCTGAGTTCCAAATCAGTGAATAAATATATTCATTACCTTACAGAGAGTAAAATAACTTCACATTAGCAGTATGGATATTTGTTTACCATGGTTGTATTAAGATAATTTAATAATACCGTATCTAGTTGCCGCAGAGAAATTAAGCTAACTTCATACAAGTTACGGGATAATAAAAGGCAGATTGGTTTTGTACCAAGATGGTGCTCCTTGGCACTGAACCTGCTTTACATTAGCAGATGGCCTGAAACCTCTCCTGAATCTTAACGTATAGTTCTGAACTGAGGTAAGACGGGAAAGATTTTCTCCCTGATTAAAGTTAACCTGCCTGTTGCTGTTCTCTTTCTGTTTTCATTTTAACAAATTCTTTTCTTTTTTACATTTATTTTCTTTATCACTTACTACCCACATAATCACGCATTCATATCTTTTGTGTGACTGTAATGCATAAATCTGCCACATCATCTCTATATCACCTTTTATTAAGTATGTAAAATTCAAAGTCAAATTATTTGTATTTATTACTGTAAAAGGTCCATTTCTTTGGAAAATTCTTTGAATCTCATGGTTCCCAACTCATGTCTGGAGCCTACACAGCAAATTGCATACTAGTGCGTTACCTTGAATGGTATATGTACTTTGATAACGCAAAATGTGATTAGTTTCTGAAAGCCTTGTGCAGGTATCGCGTCTCTTTGCTTCCGTTATGGCACATCTCCCATCAGGTGAAATGCTACCCCAGGCTGTCCTCAGTGCCGGACCTCTGGGGAGGGACACACTCAAGCTTTCAGGAGCTGCCATGTGGTGAGGTTGCAGGAGGTCTGCACTGGTGTGGGTACCGGCCAGGCCACGGAGGATGGCAGTGCTTTGACCCATGCAAGCCTGGGGAAACATCACGGCCCGTGGACCTGCAGGCTGGGTCCATGTCCCTTGTCTGCCCAGTGCATATTCAGCAGGGAGAGCTTCACCCAGGCTGCGAGACAGGCAGGCACTGTTGAAAAACCTTTGAAGAAACTGCCAGCACTAGAATGGGGGTTGCCTGTTTAAAAGCAGACAGGCATAAAAGTTGGAGTAGAGGAGAAAGCTAGTACTTTACATTGTAATTCAGCTTTTGCCATCAGTTCCTTTGGGCTGGTGTGTAAAGATAGTGTTTCCTGATCTAGGAGACTAAGCCCATTTGTAGCCATTCCAAGTAAGCTGGTTTTGAAGGGTGCTGAGTAACCCCAGTGCATGCAGCAGTGGATGTTCACATCATGCCTCTAACTCTGGGAGAGATTTAACGTCTTTCCAAGGAGCCTAGCCTGTAAAATGAGGATACTGATGCTTGCCCGCCTCAGAGGGCTGCTCGAGAATTAATTACTGCTTGTGTTGTCCTGTGAAATTTCTAAATGTTGTGGAAGGGCTGAGCACTAACTTTTGCTATATCAGCCACACCACAGACACTGTTTCTGCTAGAATAACGTTAGCACTTCTCAACTAAAGCACTGCAGGTGCAAAAAAGGAAATAAGAAACTTCTTTTTCCCCCTAAGCAGCATCAAGCTAAAATAGAATATAGTCTGCAAAGCAATTAGATGTGATACCATCATAGCCTCATGAAGGCTGGAATTCCTTGCAGCAGTTGCTGTTTATCCTCACTGCATAGCACAAAAACTTAAAACTACATCTCTCAGATTGTTTACCCTCTGCAGATCCTGGGAATTAGTGATGGAAAACAACCCCAAACATTAGATCATTCAGGCCACCTCTTTACTGATGCAAGACTTCTCCTAAATCAATATTTTAATGTTTCCTTTAGGTCAGTTGAAAATTTTCATATAATGGCAAAGGGATTCAGCTGCATCCCCTGGGAACTATTCCATAGCTGAAGAGATGTTACAGGCAGGAAGCTTTGCTTTATATTCAGCATACATTATTCCATTTAAAATTTCATTCCTTAAATGTAAATTAAACTCCAACTTGTTATGACAAATATTTTCTCATTTTCCTCATGTTTACATCTTTCATAAATATGTAGACTGTTATAAACCCATCTCCGCATTACTCGTCATTAAATCAAAGGATTTTATACATATTTTAATGTTCTTTATACACTAATTGTTCCAATCCTTTGATCATTTCTTCTCGCTCCGCATGTAATCCTACGAAAGAGTGCTCAAGGAGACAAATGAATTCATAGCAGAAAGAAAAACAAACAGGGGTAAGGCAAATATGATTTCTGGATTTGATATGGTAGGAAGAGAGGCCAAGGGGATCTCTTCAAGATATTCTTAGAAACACTTTTATCACAAATCAGGAGGTAGAGTCTTCTTTACATTGTCCTGGCGTACAACAGGCAGACAAGAAATTAAGTGAGGGTAGGATGAAGAAGGAAAATCGGCACGGCTTACACATATCTGAAGGGTACTAGCAGCAACACACCCCCCTGGCATCCCCTGCGAGGCAGAGGGACCTGGGCACGAGGCTGTGCCCAGACCTGCTGCACCCCGTGGCAAGGAGCAAACTCCTCGGGGGACTCCCGTGGGTCCCCGAGCACTCAGTCACGGGAAGCAGGAGCAGTCCCAGTGGTGAAAGAAAGAGCCTGAGAGTTTTTAATAATGAATTGCATAGAGGTCACTCTCTCTGCAAAACCTCCATGAGCTGCATCTGGCTACTCAGACACAGTCCCTGAGCTAGATCTCAGAACAGACCAATGGTTTAGGACTGCTTATAAGAAGAAACATTAAAAATACTATCAGTTTATACAGAGGCATGATTAGAAGTAGAGGGGAGAAGTGAGTACAGGAGGAGGACTTACCACAGAAGCTAATAGCTGGCCTGAGCAGTGGGCTGAGTCTTGCCAAAAGGATCGTGATCCCCGCTTTTTGGGTAGCTCTGTCAGCAGGGCATAGCTTCTGCCAGAGTTGTACCTAGTATTCAGATACCAGGTCTAATTTAAGTGGTCACCCAGAGGAGCTCCGTGCACAGGACAGCTAGAGCAAACTGCACAGACTTTGAACCTACAGAGCATCATGGATGTGCTCAATGGATGCCTCGTATGCAACCCCACTGCAAAATCAAGGCTGTAATCTGCAATGGTCAAAATTAATGTGCATGCATACCTGAGATGCAAATTCTGAGGCAATCATCAAGCCTTGAGGGGATGGACTGGGAAAGCAGAGGCCTTTGTCGTACTTAATATCTGCAGTTTTCATATATCAGCTTTTGTACTATCAAGATGACTAAAGCAATTAGTTATAAACCAACAAAAGCTAGTTCACATTTAAAAGGCAAAAAGTTGTTGAAGAAGAATCCATAAAGAATTTATAAGTCACCAGTAATCCTATGATTTGTGGGGAGACATCCATGTGTCTTTAGAAAAGATCCCAGCTTCACTTTACTATTTTATTGCTTTTAAAATAAGCTGAACTTATTCTAAGTAATATATGCCATTACTGCTTCATTTTCTGAGCAAACAAATGATTCTGGCAGAGGTGACAGGGAACACGACTGAAGCTGAGAGCTGGAAGCCTCTGTGTCACATCCCTTTGCAGTACCTCTGTGAAGAACGAAGTGCCAAAAAACTTCAGTCCACCCTAGTTGGCTCTTAGTTGCAGTCATCTATCAGTCTTGATACAGCTCCAGGAGGGATTACTCTTCACCAAAAGAAAGACAGTAGGGTGATGTGTCCTTCCGCAAGAGGACTTCTTGCCCTATCAATTGAATCATAGAATCACAGAATCATAGAATGCTTTGGATTGGAAGGGACCTTTAGAGGTCATCCAGTCCAACCCCCCTGCAGTGAGCAGGGACATCTTTAACTACATCGGGTTGCTCAGAGCCCCGTCCAACCTGACCTTAAAGGTTTCCAGGGATGGGGCCTCCACTACCTCTCTGGGCAACCTGTTCCAGTGCTTCACCACCCTCATTGTAAAAAATTTCTTCCTTATATCCAGCCTAAATCTCCCCTCCTTTAGTTTAAAACCATCACCCCTTGTCCTGTCACAACAGGCCTTGCTAAAAAGCCTGTCCCCATCTTTCCTATAGGCCCCCTTTAAGTACTGAAAGGCCGCAATAAGGTCTCCCCGCAGCCTTCTCTTCTCCAGGCTGAACAGCCCCAACTCTCTCAGCCTGTCCTCGTAGCAGAGGTGCTCCAGCCCTCGGATCATCTTTGTGGCCCTCTTCTGGACCCGCTCCAACAGCTCCATGTCCTTCTTGTGCTGAGGGCTCCAGAGCTGGACGCAGTACTCTATTCATAGCCTGAAACTGCAGCAGATGTTGAGGAGAGTAATATCCCATCTACTTATTGTCAATCAAGTTACTATTTGAGAGGTACTTAGTTCTCAGGAACAGCTCCACAGAAGCAATAAAAGCAGTGAAATTCAGGGAGCAGCCATAAACCTGTTTCATTCATGTGGTCCAGCAAGTGCTTGCTCCAAGCTTTATGGGGAGCAACAAAAGGATAAGAGAAGGAACAGCAAGAAATGCTCACCAGAAATCCTTTCCACACTCTGTACAGACTAGATCCCAGCTTCAAACCAAATGATCATAAATTCTATCATACTATTGATTTTCCAGGAGTTTGGCCATATTCCCAAAGGGCCAACCAAGTCAACTCTGAGGCCTCCCTGCTTGCAAGGGTTCAGCTTTGTACAAGTCCAAAGTCTAGATGTGACTACCATCTTGGGGTAAATCAGTGTACCCTTCTCTGAGTCACTGCACCTCTTTATTCTCTGAGAACATCTGTGGGATGCAGCTTTACTACACTTAATGCAGCTCAGCTACTCCAATACATTAACACAAAAGAGATGTTCAAAACAAATGGGTACTTTGAACGATAGAGAGCTTTCGATAACAAAAATGGCTTTCCCTGATGGTTGACAGTAGCAGTCAGCATATTAAGAAAGACCTTTTTCTCCTCTTCTCAGTCTCTGAGGCTGACAAAATTAAGCTACATGCTGTCAAATGTACCCTAGCAGTTCTCCATACCCCCTCCTGGTTAACTATGCCCTCTTGGGCTTTCTACCAACACAAGGGTGCCTGCTGGCATCACTCAGCTCCCGATGTTGTCCTTTTCCTTGTGCAGAAAATGGAAAGGGCATTTCCTTTGCACCAATGAGCAAGAACGACAAAATTAAGACTGACCTCAGAAGGGCGTAAAAGACCCCTTTCTTCCCCCTTGTAGGTATTAGAGGAGAACAGAGTCAACACACAGAAATACTTTTCCCCCTTGCCTCACACATGAGTTATTTGGAAGTCAATAGTAATAAAAGGAAATCATAATGGGAGAAAAATGGCCATAAATACAACAATGGTATGTCTGAAGCAAGGACAAAAGGGATCTGGGAGTTACTCTGGTAGTGAGATGGAAAGGAAAATTCTTCTGTTTATTAACCTGTGGTAAAACTGTCTAAAATTCACTGGAGAGGAAGGAGGTAACCACCTTCCTGGCCAATCCTTAGGATGTCTTCAGCCTAGGCTGGACACCACTCTGATTTTCGCCATATGATATGAGGTGTGGGCAAAAGCTGGTCATCCTGCCTGAAGACATGAACTGGTAACCGCAGGCAAAAAAAGGTCTTGTCCCAGAGCACCTAGTAAAATACTTAAAAGCAAAGGAGGCAAGTCCTTAGAGTTTAGTAAACTCCAGAGTTTGCATAAACAAATTATTTATGAACTGAAAGACTTCCCATTTTGTTTACTGCCATCAGAAATTATTACTTTTACATGGCTTTTACACTCACCAAATTTGTGTAATTATGCAAACGTCTGCATTTGCAGAGGCATTCTGAGCTATTAGCACCGTTTCTCTAATATGTGCAATTTTTTTGCCAGAAGGACACCACACCATTAATTCTGTACCCTCTCTAAATGCAGCAATTATCTACCAAACAGATATCCTGCGCCACACTTCAAGGATACTTTCACCTTTCCACCCTTCAGTGCTGTTGCTGGGCAAAGGAGAAGTCACCATTATGCTCAAAGGAGACAGGGTCAAGAGGAGTCCCAGTACAATCTCAACTCTTCTTTAAAAAAAAAAACCCAAAAGCAATAATAAATGATTATAAGTAGGCCTTCACTGACTGTGTTATTTGCCATTAAATTCTGCACATTAGTTTGCATGAGTATAACCTATAAAATTTTCAGATTAAATATTCAATTTAGCACAAGGCGCATGCATGATTAACCAGCAGCGGTGCTCCTCAGGTGCCGGCTAGGACCAGGCTCACACGCTTCCTTGCTTATGTAAACTATTCCTCCTATCAAAGATGTATGAGCCCTTGGGTAATAAACACTTGCCCTCCACTTGGAGGAGGCAAACCGTAACTGAGTTGTGTAAGAACGCCTCTGTAAGAAAGGCATTTCTCAACAGAGATGCCAGCAAAAGGGAAAGGGCTGCTCCCTGCTCAGCATTTTGTACTGGAGAGGGGACCAGTGTGGTCTGTGGTACTGGTGAGCTCTGTCACAACACAGCCCGGCTCCCACGGTTCCACTAGACCTCAGGGACCCCTCACCGCTTCAGGTGATGGGGAGGTAGCATGTCCCAAAGAAGATCTGCCTTCATGCTGGGACCATGGCACGGTGCTAAGCAGGATGACCCATCTGTCTCAACAGGCCCTCAAAGGACCACGAGACTGCCAGTCGAGAGTGACTCAACCCACTGGCAGTCTGTTCTCAGGCAGAGAAACCCCCGAATCCCACTAGCAAGGAAGTGATTTGTAGTACTAAAAATGTGTGAGATGGGAGCTTTCATTTTACATCAGCATTTTGTCAGTCCTTTAAATATGGGCAATAAAAAGTCCGTATTTTTTTTGCAGATACATTACATTTCAGCTTTTCCCCCATTAACACTTTTGGGAAGACAAAACTGCTCACAGCTTTCCCCCTTTTTCCTGCTTGGAAAGAGAGGGAAAAGGCTAGATCTTATTTAGGAACTTAAATGAGGAGGACTAGACTCAAGCTCCTAGAGCCAACAGCGGCATACGGACCCTCTATTTTTAATAAACCCCAAGACTCTACCGAGAAGATCATTGTGGCTATATAAAATGAATCAAAGGCCAAGAACTGGCTCCCCATTGTTGTTTTGTTAGTGCCGAGAAGCTCAGTCCACGGGAGCTAAACACGTGCTGATGCAGCCCATGTGGGTACTTTCAGAAAAGAGCAAAAGGAGACCGAGCTGTGGTGGTAAGAGGTGCCTCCACCCTGGAGGTAAATAATGCAAAATCAGAGAAGCAGCTCATGTTGTCCCTGAATAGGAGAGCTGAATTCCAGTGCTGTCCTTCCCCTTTCCCCTCTCTTTATAATTGAAAAATAAATTAAATCAATTAAGAATATGTTGCATCTCATTTAAATAAGAGCAGAATATTTGGAGCTACCTAACTGTGCAAGCAATGCAGCTAAGCCCCTGTGCCACATGGCTTGTTAAATTAGATGCATTCACCCAGAAGACGCTCAGCATCTAATTCTTGACCTATCGAAGCTGATGGAGGTCTGCCAATGACTTCAAGCAGGCCAGGATTTCAGTCTAGAAAGCTCGGATCTCATCATTCACAGTGAAAATGCTGACTAGAAATGCTAAAGTAAATTTTGTACAGCACGCTGTCACTGCTAACGGTGATTACAAACAGCCATTAGCACAGCATCAGCAAGACTGGCTTCCGAATAGATGTGCAGTCAAATTCTTAGCATGTCCTATCATGAAATGGGGATCACGGGTGAAAAGTGATTTACAAAAAAGTGAACACTTCAAAAAAAGTTTTAAATGCACATTTTCATCTGCTTGCTGAATTTTCCATTGTAGCTTTATGTTGCTGAAGTGCTTGAACTGCAGTGTGATATTTTGAGAGCATTATTTCTTCCGTAAAGTTTTGTTTAAAATGCTGCCCCTGTGCTAAAGAGATTCTGATGTCATCCCTGGTATGACTGTAACTCAAACTGAAACAGAGTTAATACACAAGCAGCCTCTCCTGTTATCTTCAGACAAAATAACCTCCAAATGAAAGGAACTTGCTAAGACAGCCAAAACGTTGGGAGGGTCCGGCTCCCCCCAGGGAGGTCTCCTTGGCAGTTTATGGCCAGGGTCGTACATCCCACAGGTGAGGGAGATGAATGCACAGTCCACCAGAAGACCACCCTTAGGTTCCTGATCTGTGTAGCTGTGGCTTAGCTACATTATAATCAACTCTATACAAGAACCTCGTAACATTGCCAGGATAGTGAACACATAACTTCAATCATTTTTTTAACAATGCAATCCATTAATTTTGTCTGATGGCGCAGTAAACATTTATAGATGTGTTTAATTTTATGGGCAGTCCCCACAGAAACTAAAAGAACTGTTGTCACGAGTGAAATCACTTAGGTGAATAAGGGGCTGCAGGATCAGTGTGTTAAGATTCAATATTGTAAAAAAGTAGCCAGAGGGGTTTGCAAAATTCAAATGGAAAGCAGAAGGAGCAATTTAAAATAGCAGGTACAATTTCACTCATTCTACATTTTAATCTAAAGTTGCAACAGGATATTAAATAGGATAATTAAATCAAGTCATTTAAAGCCTGGTCACTGAGATTCGTAAGCATGTGTAAATTCTCTAATCCAGTTTACACGTAACAGCTTCACCATACTTGCGAGTCCCTTACTGACCCCGGGGAATGAGCAGTGATAGATCTACTGCTTACATATGTAGTGAATTAAGTAGTTCCCATTTTGAACCAATATACCAGATATTAATGGTTAAGTGTAATTAGAAACATTATAGGAGTTATAAAAGGAGCAATACACAGCAATATCTGTAGTCTACATTTCTATCGATTCAGTTTCTTTCACTAGTTTCACAACACAAAGGACAGGCCCCGAATAACTAAGACCCGTTCAAGCAAACCTATCTTTGCACGGAAGACCTCTGTAGCACTAAATGCCATGCTCAAGAACATATTAAATTGTTTTCCACTATTATTTTAAATCAATGCAGTTTGTTTGCAGCCAGCCTCAGCAGCGATATGTATCACACACAGAGCAGCAGTGCCAAATGGCCTCCCCAAGATGAACATTTGGACATTTTCAGTTTCATAAACGGAAAGTAATAAGTGATTGATTTGCATTTACGTACAACTGGTTGATGTTTAATAGTTTTCCTGGTTCACTTGACCGAGTACTTTCCAAGCGAGTCCTTTCAGCACGGCTGAGTCCTGCGCCAGGGCACAAACCACTGGTCTGGAGGGGAGAACGGCAGAACTTCCCGACTCAGCCATGGGAAGTCCTTGAAAGTAGGGGACTTGAAGGGGACATGGCCAAATCTTTCCCCAAACACAGGGACTACAAGCCACATAAGTCACTGTTGCTCCTTACCTGAGGACAAAGGACTCTGAGGGACAGGAGTTGGTCCCAGCAGAAGCAGTGGTGTCGTGAGCTGCTGCGTCCAAATCCCTCCTTCCTCCTCCTTTCCTCCACCACCTGATCACCAAGCCATCGAAGGGGAGGAGAGGAGAAAGGAAAGGGAGGACGACAAAACCAGAAATCCTGACCCTTCTGTTGCCCTGTGCCAACACAGTAAGCAGTTCTCCCAGCCCACCTCCCACCCCTGTACCTCGGATTCGGGGGGTCTCTGTCACCCTTGTGCCTCTCAGACCCCCATTCCTACCTGCCAGCACTAACCAGATCAGCATCGGGCAGGTCCCCGCTGCTCATGCTGCAGGCGGGCTGCTCCAGCTCCGCCCGGGCAGGCACCCATGGGTGCTGCAGGCTCATTCTCTGCTGCAGAAAGGGAGGACGTGCTCAGCCAGGGGCCAGAGGCTGCCCAAGCCCTTCCCTGTCTGTGCTGAGGGTCGTCTGAAGCCTTTCACATGCTTCCTCCCTCTTTCCCACTCTTCTCCCAGTCGTCCTTCTCCCATTAGTGCCTGCTGCAGAGGATGAGCGAGGCACCCTTGAAAATGGAAGCGGGGGGAGTGCTAATTGATGGACTTTTGCACCCATTAGTCTCCTGTTAAAAGCTACGAGAGAGAGAGGCAGAAAAGAAGTCATTGAGAAGTTTCCTGAGATGTGTGCTTCCTTCCTAAATGCATCTTTGCTCGTTCAAATCTTGTGCCATCAGCTTTCACTATGTGCATATGCTTTCTCGGGCAGAACAGGCAGAGCCCCCGCAGGTTGCTATGACACAGCACGACCCAGAAGTATCTGTCCTTCATGCTGCAAGGAAGAAATGGCATTTTCCAAAAAGGTTTAAAGTCACACCATGTCGCTGCCTGATGGATGTGTTATGGAGAGCAAACAGAATATATGAGGCCAGAGTAGCTGGAGCTTGCACTCATACCCTATCCCTCAGCAATGAAACTGCAGGTCACTGCCACTTCAGTGAGGGTGAAAGCCTTTTTATCTAAAAGTCAGGATTACAAGACTAGATACACATTCTGTTAACAGGTTTAAGCATTTCAGCCTTGCTGCTTTTAGGCCTGTGGGGTCAGGCTATAATTCTTTAAAATGATAATGTATTTAAATAAGACATTCCTTTTACATCTCAGTCCCTATGCATACTAACACAAGCCCCCTGAAATAATATTTATCAAGATACGTTTTTAAGAAGCAGCGAGACAGAGAAATTGCTCCAGAATCAGCGCTCTTATACCAATTTACAGCCTAAAATACACAAACTATGAAGTAGGAAAGTTCAGCTTCCTGATGGAATCAGTGACAGTTCCAGGAGCTGTTCCTGAAGAGAACAAATTGCTTCAGCCCACCACCATAAGTACATTCCAGAGCAAATTACAGGGATTTTTTAAAAAGGCATATTTACTCCAAACATCCCTTCAAATACTTGGTATAAAAGACCATCATAGGGTTTTATAGCCGTCACAGTCTGTTGGGTCAAAAATCCATTAAAGAAAATGGAGCTTAAATACTTATATGTATGATGGATCACAATGGGGTGTACTGTTGAGTAAATAATGTGTGTTCTAAACATTTTCTAAATAAAGGTTTACACAAGAGACTTTAAAGTAGCCATTATATACTTTCATATCAATTTTCATGTTTCCATGACGATTGCTTTACTTTTTTATTACTAACAAAACTTGGCACAATGTTCCTTCCAAGCTTGGTGCAAATGTTAACCAAATATCTCTGTGTCATTAACAACCCTTACTAATGAGCTCTCAAGACAGCTTAGTATGTAAGTTAAATACTATAATCTTCAGTCCTCACCATAACCCATTAAATATCCTAATCTGCAATCTTCTTTATAATGACTGTAGAGAGATTTTTTTTTAAGCAAATGCACTCAGAATTGAGTACAGAAAGATTGATTGCTTATTGTTGCTGCCGGTTTTGACCCTATAATTCATTTTTCTGTTTTTTCCGATAAATTTGGCCTTCTGTCCTTAATTAGCTGAGTTGGCCATATTTTCAGGAGTGTTTAGTTACCAGCCATTCACCAGCAGGAGTGGATACTTGCTGAACACCTTGGAAGATTTAACTGTCAGTGATATATGCCAACACTTTGGAGATCTGCATGAAACACAGGCCAGATCAAGAATTAATTGAAAACAATAAGAGGCTTCCCATGGATGTCAAAAACCACTGGAGAAACAAAAGTGACGTTTCCCTGCTTTTTGCTGAAGGACATGCCATTTTGTGTGAAAATTTGTGTGAAAAATACTTTTCAAGCAATGCTGTCTTTGAACGTATATAATATTTCAAAAATATCTTGAAAGCTTCATATTTTAATAAACAGTTCCTACATCCAATTTTTATTAATATGTTTTTAAAAGGGGAGTAGATAATTAACAGTATGAGTGAGATGCTCAAGCAGGCATAAATCATTATAGCTCCATTGGTTTCAATTTATACTGCCTGTGAAAAAGGCTCTCTATACCTTTCTGGAATCACAGAGTGAATTCATCATCCCCAAATAATTAAGGATTTAATTTAATTATCTGTTAATATCTTCATTTTATGACTGTATTCTGAAGGATGGCAAGAACTATGCAGAGCTATTGCGAGGGATGTTAATGATAAGTACAATGTAAATCATAATTTTGATATATCCATAAATACTGAGCAAGTTAATGCTGAGAGTTAAGTGGAGGAAGGGAGTGTGCGCCATATCATAGACATATAATCTCCTGCATAAATATATTATGGCTTATTATAAATGCACACTCTGTGCAGTAAAAGGTCTACCCCTTTTGTTTTAATCCCAATCATAAAAGCCCTCTTCGAGATTTTGACATACTTCTATCCAGAATAGTTTGAAGTAGGAAAAAAGAAACAGTAGCATTTAAAACTGACATTTCCTCCTGCAGAAATTTAATTTTGAGCTATATTACCCTGAAATATCAGGTACCACAATGATGGAACAGGGACAAATGCTTTAGGGAAAAGAGCAGAAAACGCATCAATTAAAGGATGCTTAATAGTCTGCAGTTTAATAGCTTTTACAAATAGGAGGTAAAGGACAAATTGTTCAGCTGCAGAACAGCATACATAGCTACAGGCAAATAAAATATTTCTATCCAAGAAGGACATTTTGCCTCTTAAAACTAAACCGCTCCCTCAGCCCATTTAAGTACCATGCTTTGACTACAGTAATTATCTCATGTCACTTAATATGATATAATATCTACTTATGCTTAATGGATATGTTTTAATTTCTAAGGAAACTGTGCCTGTTTGCACAAATGAAACTTGTACGATGATTAAAATATAATTTTCACTGAGGCAATAACACTTTTCAACAAACAAAACCGTAAATAGAGACATTACTTCTATTTCGAGACAAACTTAAAAATGTAGAAATCTTCTACTACTCAATGTCCTGACTATAAATTGCTGCATATTATGGAAATCAACCATTTCTCATCATTGATGGAATCTCAAATCAAAGCTACTTTTAAATAATCAAATCAATATTATCAGGAAGCAAGCCAACAGATTGTCGGATCAGGGAAAACACACATTAATTAACTAATAATGCAAGATAATTTATGTAACTTAATTAACTGATATCAGAGCCCCATCTTCTGAAAACACATCCAAACACATTTATTTAATGACTTTAAAATTACTTTTAAAATGACTACTGTTTGCGTCATATTTAACAATGGGAAAAACTGACCCCAAACTTCTCAAGAAAACCCATAAAAAACAGTTTATGAGACATCAGAGAGATGCCCATTTCACTTGTTGCACCAAATTAACTTCACGTTTGGTAAAGAATCATCTGTTCAATTCCTGTGTGGTCTTATTTCCAACCTATAAGATATGCAATTGTTTATCAAGTAAATATTCCTTTCTACTATTATTTAATTCATTTGACCACCACGCTAGATTCCAATGCTACATGGGCTTTAAGCATGTTCCATATAGTTCATCTCTATAATATTTCTCAGCTTTAAAATACAGCCTGAGGGGAAAAGAGGGGGTTGTTTGTAATGCTTTTTTTATATTCATCCACCCTTAAATGGCATTTTTAAAGGCCACTGAGGAAATCAGTTTAGCTTAGTTTCCTCAAGGGTTTTTACTGTATAAATGTTGTCATTGTTTCAAATTCTCTAAAACTTTCCTCAAAAGTCAAATTAACCTGAATGCTTAATGCCTCTAGAAATTTGCAAAGATGCTACTAATCTGCAAAACAATAAACATACAATCAAACCCTGCAATGAAAAGTCTGACCAAATAACGTGCATGCAGCAGGACAGCTTGTCTGCAAACATCAAAATTATCTGCTTGTAATTTCTTTGTTACCATTGCAATCTTTCTAATAGACTAATGCATATTTTTCACTCACCCTCCATAATTTTTTTAATCTCTTCACTCTGGACAATTTGGATTTGTTCATCTCTGATGTCTGCAGGTCAAATATGTATCCTATATGGCTGTAAATATATTCTACAACCAGTCGGGTGCCTAAAACAGTAGAGTGAGAGATATTCTTGAAAACAGAGGCACTCCCTGGCTTTTAATGCTGCTTCCAATAACCACACAGTTCACAGCTCAGCATAAAGTAACCAATAGCCGAACATGACATTAAAAAAAAAACCAAAATCCCTCCTTTGAGATCATAGAGGGAGAAGTCTTGATCCATCCAATACTTGATTTAGGTCACTGAAAAAAAAAGATGCTATTATGCCAGCCATCCAACTTTAAGAAGACTTGTGAGCTGACAGTTATGGCACTTTAAAGCACTGTCATGATGAGTCTTTACAAAGGGATTGTTTTAATCCTATATCTAAAAAAATGAAAGCTACTTAAGATGTATGGAAATCACATGATATTACAAAAATGTCTGCAATGTGCTGCAACGGAATGATGCTGAGAAATACCTCATGTAGTGTTTTCTACTTTATTTTTGTGGTTTCCTAAGGATGTGAGGTTTATATGATGGCGGGAGTGTGCACAGCTGTCATTCCTCCCAAACAATTTTTAACCCTTTGTCCTTTTTTAAATTAAAAAAAAAAAAAAAAATTCATATAAAATAGAAGTCTCAAAGATGCTAATTTTTAAGTTTACTGAAATTCAATTAATGACTCAGGAAACTCTATTGATTCTTATTCTAAGGGAAAAGTGGCAGTAAGAGAACCCATCTAGGAGGGACATCCCATGGAAAGTCCCAACCATGAAAAAATTTTGATCATGTTATCCAGCTCACAGGTCACTATAAGAGAGAAGAGCCATTTGGTTTCATTGTTCGTACATCTGGGTTTCTTATGTTCCCTTTTATAATTTCAGGAAATGGAAAAGAAAGCAGAAAGTGTGTGAAATATATCTCTGCTAAAACATAAAAAACCCCACCATATTTCAAGTCCATTTCTGGAATGAGAAAATCAGTTTGTTTGACAAAGACTATGATTTATTATGGGCAGCTACAAGTTCAAAGCTGATCGCCTGTGGTGCTGTGGTACACAACGAGACATCTCTACAGATGTGCCTACGTAGATGACGCCCTTTTTAAGTGTCAGCTCTAATTGAAAGCCTGGTACTGTAACAGCCCAGGTGGCTGGAAGGCAGTCATTCAGCAGAGATATGTAAAAGGCTTTTGCTTCAAATATCTGGTATACAGATTGGCTCTCTCCACAAGAGTTGGAGGGGTGACCACCACTTTCTCATGAGAATTATACCACTTTCTTTGCCACATTGTGCTACCCTAGATCTTTATCTTGGTGCTATGGCATCACAGAAATCTTTCCTTCCCATCTTAAAATGCTGTGCAGTATGCACTTGATCAGATTACACTGAATATGAGGCCACATTTGATATTACCGGTCAATACCGACACAGTCCTTACGAAACTTGCCCTCTCTTTCTCTGCAAGGAAAGGTCTAGACAGAAGTGCTGCAGGTCTGAAACTGCAAGGTTCTACTTGTGCAATGTGTCATTACTTACTTGGTATAGCAAAACCCTTATGAGGATATGCATTGACCAGTAATTCAGGACTTGACCCACGCTTTCTAATGGTCATGCGATGTTTCACTAAATGTAAAGTTCCATTTCAAATGTGGATACCAAGTTTAGTTGACACTGAAAGCAATTATGTACTATTTTCAGAAGTTACAGACTGGTCCTAGGGGTATATTTGACAATTTTATTCTCACATTCGACGTCAAAGTCCTAATGTTGTTCCACTAGGAGCATTCCCATTTATTTTAATGGAAGTAGAATCTGACCTTAATAAAGACTCATATCTCGTTTTTCTCTAAAAGGACTAACTATACCTCATTAGAGTTTCTGTAAGCCCTTCACCCCCCTTTAGTAATGAGCTTCTCAATTATGTAACAACCATATTCCAAACTTTAATTTTTCAGACTTAATTTTCAGTCACTCTGACACTAGGCTCTTAATCTGCCTGCCATTGAAAAGACATATACTAATATTTCAAATTCTTTAGTGTTAATTGTTAGTTAGATTTGTTTATGATTAGTTAGATGTAAGAGAATTTCTAGAAACTCTTCTTGATGTTATGTGGTATTTACTGAGCCACTGAGCACTTGCAGTTACACCAAATGCAGACAAGTGCCGTTACGGGAGCAAATGCACTAACTGGAGGTGCAGTTAAGGTGCAGTTAAGGTGCAGTTGTACGACTTCTGCATCTAACTGCCTCTCACCAAAACAAGACTGACAGCTTTCTGCTAACATGTCGCCTGCCCAGGGAAAGCTGGGTCAGTATCTCAGTGTTGTTCTCCTCTTCCCCATCTTTTCTGGTGCACCACTGGACACCTACAGCTGAAGATGCAGCTCCAGTGATATCCAACATGAAATGGAGTAATTCCTTGAAGTAGTTCCTCTAAGCACTGGAAGAATCTACTTTATATTTCTTTGTCCTCAAAAGATGGACATGAGCTTCTGGCTTTACATACTACAATAAGTGAAATTATTCAGGACATTCTTGCGCTTGGCATGGTCGGGACTTAAAAATAACACTGCACGTCCAGGACAAGGTCAAGCCAAATGTGACTCTACCTTGTGGCTTTCTTCTTTGTGGTTTGAATGTTACAGTTAGAAGCCAAGAAAAATGTTTCTTCTGAATTAAACCCAATTCAGAATAATTCAAAATGCTTTCACCAATTTATGGGCTTTTGACATTGTCATCTGTTGAAAAGTGGCTTCCAGCAGATTTTTACCATGGTTTCAGGATAAAAACCTAATTCGCAAATAAACTGGTGTAGTTCATACACTACACTCATTACAGTGACAGGCACGCTTCAGGAAAATAGCTTCTCCCTAGACTTCAAAAGTCTGAAGCCCACAAATGTCAAAGCACTGGCATTTTCAGGATATCTCTACCAAGGTGAGGGAGCTGGAGGAGGCTGGAATAGAGCCCAGCGATTAATGACCAAGCCACTCTCTCATGTCTCCCAACTCCTTTCCATAAACTCTGACCTCAAAATAAACCTCTTTAGAGCAAGTATAAGGAGTCAGTCTAACTCCTGTCTTCTCTTCACTAAACTGTAGAATTTCTCCTACATGAGCTTTGCAAGAAACAGTGTCAGATGAAGAAAGGGAGACAGCTACAAAAAACTCAAATTGACGTTTTGTAAAAAAAGCAACAGAACACTTTGGACTTGAAAACTATCAAATTCTCCTCAAGTTCTTACACATCATTCTTCAATATTCTTCATTCTTCTCCATTTGGCTGCCTTGGTGGGTTACACGTTGTCCTGGTTTCAGCTGGGATAGAGTTAATTTTCTTCCTAGTAGCTAGCATAGTGCTGTGTTTTGGATTTAGTTTGAGAATAATGCTGATAACACACTGATGTTTTAGTTGTTGCTAAGTAGTGCTGACGCTGGTCAAGGACTTTCTTTTTCAGCTTCCCATGCTCTGCCAGGTGCACAAGAAGCTGGGAAGAGGCACAGCCAAGATAGTTGATCCAAACTGACCAAAGGGCTATTCCATACCATATGACGTCATGCTCAGTATATAAACTGGGAGGAGTTGGCCGGGGGGCAGCGATCGCTGCTCGGGGACTGGCTGGGTGTCGGTCGGCGGGTGGTGATCAATTGCATTGTGCATCACTTGTTTTGTATATTATTATTATTATTATTATTATTATTATTATTATTGTTATTATTATTATTATTATTATTATTATTATTATTTTCCCTTCCTTTTCTGTCCTATTAAACTGCCTTTATCTCAATCCACGGGTTTTACTTTTTTTTTCCCGATTCTCTCCCCCATCCCACTGAGGAGGGGGAGAGTGAGCGAACGGCTGTGTGGTGCTTAGCTGCCTGCCGGGTTGAACCACAACAGCCCTTTTTGGCGCCCAACGTGGGGCATGAAGGGTTCGAGATAACAACAGATCTGACCAGAGCATGTTAAAACAAATCTGTGATAAGCGTTCATTATATCCGTTTAATAGTCACTGGTCACAATGTTGATTCATTTGCTCTCAGAGTTGTTGTGCTTGTCCTCAGAGTTGTGCTATGTAACACCTTGCTTGCCGTAAGCACTCCCTGTGGTGCTGTTTATCACCTCTGGGAGCTGGATTAAAGTTATCGCTTTGCTGTACTGTGTAACACTGGCTTATGGTATGATAAAATTATCGGTCAAGAGATTGTACTCAGCACTGCTGTCATTCCTGTACTTCGAGAGCTTCGGGAGCCATTTCTCAGAAACTATTAATAATTACACTTTTTACCTTTTCTCCTTGGAGAAGCGATCTATGGGGGAGAGAGAAGGGGACACTTTCCCCTGCTCCTTCACCATCCCTTTTTCTTTCAGGCTAGTTACAACAGCTCTTGATAATTTTGAATATCCTTGGGATGTTCAAACCAGCATGCTCCTAATGCTATGTCTCCTGAATGTGGTTCAGGTCTTGTTAGGGTTAAACAACTATTTAAGAATATCATCCAGAGATCAACCCCTGCGACAGGCACTGCGGCCACTCCAACCCCTGCGATGGGCGCTGCGGCCACTCCAACTCCCCACTCACCACCACAAATTATGCAGTCAAGTTTCTTGTGTATTTCTTCCTGTGTAGAAAGTGCAGCAATGATGGAACCAGAACTGGCTTCAGCATGCAACAATCCAATATCGCACACCATCTCTCCTGCCCCGAAAGACTGTTCTGACAGATGGAGCCCAAAGTCATGGACTGAATGAGCTCAATGGACGTTTTAGAGGGATGGCCCACAGACTAAGGGAATGATATCTGTGTGTATATATCAAAAGACAGGAAAAGTTGTGGTGATTAATTGGAATTTATTGGAAAGGGTAAGACCTGGGCATGACGTAAATGGTACAGAATAAGGGGTGGATACATGTTAACACGCTCTTTGTGCCATCCAGAAATAACTGCTGCTGTGGGTTTTGCTGCTTTGCTTCCAGTAAGGTGAGATGCTCAGCTTTTACCCAGTAATTTAGTTAAACATAATGGAGTAAAATCATCCCAGAATATTTACGGCAAGCTCCAAATCTCACCTCAGCTGCATTTACTGAGAGCAGTAGCACTGTATGTGTGTTCCTGTAAGTATAATCAGGTTCCTATAGCAGATCTCAAATTAACAGAAGAGGAAGAAGATTTGATTGTACTAATCAATCACAGGATTATAAACCACCAGTGTGGACAGCAGTGAAAAAGAAATCTGCAATGCAAGGAGTTATTGGGAAAGCCTTTACTTTCCAATAAAGACCGAGAAATATTAGCAGGAAATCAGAGAGTACTGCTGACACCTCATTTGGATAGCGGGTACAATTTTGGTCGCTCATATTCACGAGAAATGAAAGCAAAACTGGAACAGATGCAGATAATGGCTGGCAGATATCGGGGGAATGGAGAACCTGTCATGTGAGAGAAACTACAGGAGCCTGATTAAAGTAAGGCTAAGAGGGGATATGACTGCCATCTATAAATACACTGGGGAAGGAAGCAGAAATGGGGAAGAAGAGCTATTTAAACCCACGGTCAACACCGACACAGGACAGTTGTATATAACAAGAAAGGACAAATATAAGCTAAAAATCAGAAGATGGTTTGTGAGCATCTAACTCTAGAGTACCTTCTTAATAAGAATAGAAAGGAAAAAACGTTACACTATTCTAAGATCACAGTCGAGTAGTTTATGGGTGGGACAGAACGACGGAGTGCCTGCAGTACGAGGGGAGCAAACTACCCTGAAAAGCTGCTAACGATTTGCTACTCCTCTGAGCAGCTGGCAGAAATGAAGTTGAGGCAGCTGCTTCAGGAGAGCTTTTCTAATGCAGCAAGTCATAAAACAATGGTGAAAAAACTTCTAAAATATGTGTATCTACCACAAGGGAAAAATCTGGGAAGATATACTGGTGGCAAAGTGAATGCCAAAGTACAATCGGACTTGCTCTGCTCAAAAGTCTTATTTCAAGCAAGCTCGTGATCTCCCACCCTGTACTCTCACCTGACAGAGACGTAACCTGGCCACAGAGCCCTCATGAGAGAGTTGTGCACACATCTTTTCATGCTGGACCCGATGCTCAGCTGCACTATGAGCAACAGCTATGACCCTCTTCTTCTGCTGGCGAGTGTACGCTGCCCCATGAAGTGGTCTTAGGACTGCTCTGACTTTCACCATCTACCCATGTAAGCCCACAGGTCCATATGCCACCAGAGCATTACCTGCTCATCAGGTCATGATCTGATCACACCCTTGTACTGGGGATCAGTCACAACAGCCAAGTTCAAATTCAGAGCTGCCCAATTTCAGGAACATACCAAAGGACAGCATAGCTGAAACCTTACCTTCCTCCAGAATTAGATATGTCCTTGCAAGCAAATTAGATGCACACAGCGCATTCACACCACGAATCACATTTGAGTTTGAACCTTTGCTTTTAAAGCTAACTCCGCTCACATTTCAGCTGGTTGGCTCCCAAGCTGAAGCCACAGGTCCCTCTTGGTTCACAAATGTGACAACACTCAAAACTTGTCCATTATCAAGTCCAAATGTGTCATCCCTACCCTAGGGTTTATCATCACATGAACACTCTTGTTTCAACAGCCTCCATCTGCCTTTAAATCTTTTCCTGGTTTCCTGACTGCACAGCAAGGAGCAGCTACTTAGCTGTTTGAGCATACCCCATCATTATTAACAGGAGGAATTTGGGGGACAACATGATTTCTCTAACAGCTAACAGAACCGGTATCTGTACAAGACCATGGTGACACCTAAGGTAGGAGATGCAGAATGTTCAGACAGGCAAAGCAAAGAAAATGTTAAAAAAAAACCCAACAAACAAACAAAACAAAGAAAAGCTACAGAGAGCAAAAGATGGCAATCTGCAGTCCTGTTTTCTCATGCAGCTTGCATGAGTGAGAGGAGCGGAATCACACAGTGACTGCAGTCAGAGCTCATGAACTGTCTCTGGAAATGGGTATGGTACCTAAAGCCACAGTCCAAACCAGCGAGCAGGAAAAGTGAGAAGCTGAACCCATGGAGAAAAACAGACAAAACCAAAAAAGTGTTATTGCAACAAGACCAGCACCTTCCAGAAGTAAAAGGAGGGGAACTGAAATCCTGTAATGGCTGAGGCTCGCACATGCATGCATGCGTGGAGCGCTGTGATGAAAACGGGTGCAAACACCCAACGCTACAGCAACAGGCAGATGCTGCGCCCATCTCTGCCCAGAGAGAGTTGTGGCTCATGGTCAGAAGCCTGGAGAGAAAAATTTTCACATCGAGACTTTTCCCCTATCTCTCCACCCTGAGCTGCTCATTGTTGTCTCCAAAGATGACAGCAGCTTTTGGCCAAAACCCAGAAAACTGAAGCGCTCCATTCTTCCCTTGCCACCAGGATGGGTTGTACTCAGTTTGCCACTGACAGCACTGATTCTGTTGCATGCTTAGAAGCAGGGCTTTGCATGACAACCTTTGCCCGTTTACAGCAGTGAGATAAGTCACCCCCAAACAGTATTTTCCTGCTGACTGCTACTATCAGGAGACTAATGAACAATATGCCCATTGCCTACCCCACATCGCCCTGTCAAATGGTGCCCATGTGAGCTGCAAAGATGGCTGAACATGAACTCCTGTTCACTTTACTTCAATAACATTAACAGACAAAACCAGGAGATACTTTTAATGACATTACTCCCTTAAACGTGAAGCACACTGCAGTGTGCAGCCCCCTCGGTTGTGTCAATGCAACCGCTTGTGGGGTCACGCTGTGAGGTGGATCAGAAAATTCATGGGTTTTACCAGGTTATTCTCAAGGCAGGCCAGTTCACTTATCGGCACATTGATCTGGGTCACAGCACGGCTGTGCAAGCAGTTATGTTGGCAGCTGAGGACAAGCAGCTCCCTTCGCTGGCATTACCTTCCAGCCCCTCACGCTGGGAGCTGCAGTGAACTTCTGAACATGTCCCCTGCTCCTTGCAAACACCAACCCTTGCAGGGTGAGAATCAGCCATTTGCAAGCAAAAAGCACTTGGAAGAAGTCACAGTATAGCAGTGTGAAAGTACTGAAGATTGTTAGCAGGAGGAGATAATGTATATTTAATGGTCTCTACTATTTGCATATATATTAACTCAAATGAATACTTCAGCCACATCCATGCACTGTGCTCGAGAAATATGAAAGGAAAAAAAAGTCCTTCCTCATATACGAGTGTGCACTCTTGCAGGCATGGAGCCTTTGCAAAAAGTAGCACCTATTGCTTAGTTATTCAAAGCCACACTCAGTGACTGATTTCCAGTCTGCAGGTGATGTGGGAGAGAAGCCTTGAAAGCAGCATGTCCTCTGGGTGGAACAAAATACTCTGAGACAGCCTGCCATCACCACTGCCTGTCACAAAATGCCCCATTTGTTATAGATTTTTTTACTTTTTGCAAGCAGTGTCTTCATCAAACTCAGCTACACAGATTGTAGGGTTCCAGTATGAGGCATTTAATACGGTCTCCTTCCCTGCATTGCATATGTTCTGAGTCTCAGCATATACAAAAGCTGTTGAACTCAGAGAAGAAAAAGCAACAACATTCTCACATCTCCACCAGTGTGTTTAGACCATGGTATCCAAGATACCCAATGCCTTCATGAAATTCAATCCCAAGAGGCAAATCTTACTCATATTTAAGGTAAATACGGTCAATAATGAATCAGATTTTTTATTTTGCTTTCTAAATCAACCACCTGAAAACCTCCATTCTCACCCACGTGGCAGTTTTACAGCAACAGCTACTCCCGATTTGCACCACTGGGTTTGTTGGGAAGGAAGTCCCAGCTCCTTCACCAGCAGCACCAGCGTTATGTGGCATGTTGCATTCAGGAGCCCAATGTCTTGAACTTCTGGACTGCAAAAAGAACCAGGAGGAGCAACAGTGACTGTAGGGCTGTGGGGTCTCCTGTCCAGTTTGAGAGGCATCTGGGTGAACCGCTCTTCTTGCTTGGGAGGAAGAGGGCTAAGAAAGTGAGTAGGAGAGAGAAGTGGATAGACAGAAGCACAGAGAGAAGCCCAAAAGACAGGGTAAGCCTCAACTACCCTGAAAGTATATTAAGAGGCTAAATTTATTGCAGATTGTCAAATATGCGTAGATGAGAGATCTGGGGTCCATGGGAAGATGCACTTGGCTGAGTCACCAGATCTCTCTGAGCATCTCAGCTTTCCAGGTACCCTGCAGCTGGGGCTGCCCAGACGAGCAGTAACTCTCTCAGGACAAGCAGTTCCAGGGCTGTCCTCCACTGAATTTCTGTAGTTCAACTGACCTCAGAAACCAGGGCACTGTATACCTGTTCCACATATAACAAAATAAGGTGAATTTCATTCCACTTTGTTGTAAGAAAGTCCTGATTCCCTGAAATAAAGTTAAAAAAAAAACCAAAACAAAACACTTACAAAGTAGGAGTAGAGAGTTAAGCCATTCCTGTCAGGTATTTGTCCAACCCTAGTTTAGAAACTTCCACTGATGGAGACCTGACAATCTCTGTAGGCAATCTATCCCAGCCTCTACAGCTAGGAAGCTAAATTTTCAAGCTTGTTATTCTATGCCATGCCTACGCAAGACCTAGGGATAGTTTTTTCCTCTTTGCAATTACTCTTCAGATAAATAAAAACTGCCGCTGTGTGTCCTTGTGAGGGAAGGCATTACACAATACCCAGTTTTACACTTTACAACTTAATTTTCCATCCACGGTTTAATATTCATTCTCAGACCTGATAATATGTTCTTTTATAAAGGCAGTCTCAGTTTCTTTCCCTTATTAGGTACAGTTAAAGATTTCTATGTAGTATTTAATGGTGTGTTGCTCTTTGGGGGAGTGTGTTTTGTCTTTCTATATTATGTTGCTCTTGGACATTGACTGGTGATACAATACTGTGCCCTGCAGTTTTCTGCTTTTGTTTATATATCCTGTGTAGCCCTACGTTGTTAGGAACAGTAATGGGCTTCCAGCCCTGGTATTATTTCCATTATTGTTGCTTAGCCACCTAAAGCCAATTTGTCCCCCATCATGGGAGACAAAGATTTATAAATTGACAGATCAACAAATAGATATAAAGAAAATACACAGCCAGATAGTTTCTACCCCTAGGAATATAACCTGCATTTTAGATGATAACCAAATATTGAATTATAAAAAACTTAGAAAGATAAAGCAATTAGGACAAACACAGACATAGCGACTTCGGAAGACACCAGACTTGGAGAAGGCAGGTAACTCTCTGTACATCTAGCGATTGTGCAACCATCCCCTCAGACTTTTTCCACCTCCTTTAAAGGACGAACTCTACAAGGGAAATAGAAGCCCAATCACTGTCTCTGTTCAGACAGATTTTTCATCTGAAGTCTCCACCGATGTGACCAATTAATGTTAATCCAGAGGGCATTTTGTGTGATCAACCATTAGCGATGCAATCAACCCATTTCATGGTCATCTACTGCTAACACATTTTGATCATTATGAAGACAGATCATTTTGAGCTGCTAGTTAAAAGTAAAAAGCTCCTTATCCCACTCCCATAATCATCTAGCCTCTGTTAGATGTAATTACTGCCCAGGTGATAAGGGAGACTAAGGAGAGGGGCAGGCTAAAATATGTCCCCAAGTGCATTAAGTATTTTGGATCTTAATTCTTTAAAACCCCTTATCATTCTAAAAATATTAGCTTTGCCACCAAAGGTGGGACTCATTTGGCGAAACAGACATCTGCCCTGTAGAGGTCTCCATCTGAGCTAGTCATCCTGGGCTCCTTTTGCAGTCCATGGAGCTCAAGTCAGTGGAGTCACTGACTCCTAAAGCAGACATCTAAACCCGGTCAGAAGAGTCATGACCTCGAAGTGCTGGCATTGCTCTTTTGATTATAAAGGGATGCTGGGGTGACTAGATCAGATGGAAATGTCTTAGCTTGATTAAAACTCATTCTGCCCCATGAATCTCCTGAGCAACTTCTTACCTCTGATGAAATCCACTGCGTTGCAGCCCTTGCACATTTTTCGCACTTAGAGAACAGGATTTGTGTGTGCATCTGGGTGCATGTGTGCGTGTGAGGTCAGGAGGAATGATAAATGCGCACAGGGCTGGATATCGCAGATACTGACATCCCACAGGGAAGTGCGTTGCTTTGCTTTATTTACTAGAAAAGCAGAAATGCTGGCAGGCTCCTTCTGACACTAGATTTCCTAGCAGCTGCCCAATGACCACGTTAGTGGTTGGTTAGGGCACTTATAGACTCTCTAAATGTTTAATATTTTATTCCTCCCTTGAAGCATCTGGTGTAAGTCACTTCTGGAAACAGAACACTGGACCAGATGGAGCATTGGTCTGTGACATTCTGATCTGGTAATTCCTATGTTAATTTTTACAACAATTTAGATAGGCATTGGCCACAGAGCCCGATCTGAGTCAATTCTATTATAGGAAAAGGATCTCTTTCCCCTCCTCTTCCCTTCCTATTCAGAAACATCTTATTTTTTTTAATGGAGATTTTCACAGCTCAGTACCTGGAGAAAAGAAAGGGGCATTGCAGATTTCAGGAGTCAAGAGCTAGGCTCCCACTGCTACTTCAGGCACACAATGAAAAGGGGAACATTTTTCACAGTTGTTATCTGCAGATTCCGCAGATGTCTTTTAAACTTTTTACGAGCTTAAGTACTGCATGATGTGTACCAGTAAATGCAGTGTTTAGCAGCATTACAGTCAGCGTCGTACAGATGCCTGCAGGTTCCCTCATGAACCCCAGTTGCGCTGGCTGGTACTTAGAGGGATATAGGAAAAAAAGACTATATTACAACATGCAATAAGGCAACATTTTTAGAAATAAGCAGTAATCCTGAGCATATCAGAGTCCAAAAGGTCCAGCACAAGGGAACTGATTTTCACTACATTTCTGAATATCAGACTTCTTTCCATGTTGCACTTAAGATTAAAGGCATCCCAAACTATCAGGCATCACTGAAATGCCACCCTGCAATACCAAAGTCTGCTATAAACTGCAGAAACACAGCCAGAAGGTTAGGCTGTGCCCCCACTTAAGGACAGTTTGATTGATCAAGGTCAGCTATATATAACACTGACAATTTTATAGCCCCATAATTTTCTCTAATTAAACCTCCAGCTTCTATCTAGGTGCATCTCCCTTATGTTGTTTTTGCTTATACATCTTTATGATGCTGTGAAAAATTATATGGGTCATATAATCTCGTCATTGTTCTGTTCTTACATTAACATATTAATTCCAAACAACACAGAACAAAACTATGAACAAAAAATGTCATGACTGAAGTTCTGTAGTTAGAATGAGTCCTTGCAGGCATTTTAGAGATTAGCAGTGTAACAAATTATTAGTTCCTCTGAATAGCTGGATCTGGCTAAAGAAACTAATCATATAAAACTGAATCATTAGCCTTTGGCAAACTGCCTCAGTTTCTGCTAGAACAGGCTGGTACAAGTTGAGAAATTGAATGAGTTCTTTTTTTTTTTTTTAAATAACACAGGAAAGTAGATAATTTTCCCCTGTTAATTGTTATAAACTGAATAAGGCCTGAAAACACCCAGTAGAAATAGATCTGCTGTTTTCCAGTTGAGTTCGTGAAGGATTCCTTGTTGCTGTATGGCCTTTTAACATATACACTATGATTGCACTCAGAGGTTGATAGGAAAATTCATCTGTCATTTTTTGGCCAGTTTTTGTTTGTGAGGAAATGTCAAAGTGGTCACTTTGATGAGTTTCACAGGGCTGCACCAGCAATGACATATTCGTCACTGATTAAAGGGAGTTTGCTGCATGAACTTACTCTGGGGCGGGTTTGTACCAATAAGGCATAGCATTGAGTAGAAAGGACACAGAGCTGCATCACTACCGGTGACATCAGACATGCAGCCGTCCTTCCCACGTGATGCTGTAGAGGTACAGCAGAGCACTCTGGAGCAACCAGAGGCAAATGCTACCCTTGTACCTGACACCTGGAGCCCAGAGAAGCCAAGCTTTAGGGGCAAGAAGGTCCTGCTATCTCTGTACACCTTATGAAAGAGGGACTCATTGCTCAGAGAGCTCTGACAGAGCATATTATCTTGCTGAAATGCCTCTTTTCTCAGCTCACCCCTCACATCTGTGTGGCCTCTCTTCCAGAACAAGCATTTGCCAGAATTGTTTTTCTGCTTCACAATAGAAACCAGTTGGACTAAGCCCAGTCTTGTGAGGGTGCATCTGCACGGGCAGTCCTGAGCAGGGGAATGGCATCCAAGAGACTGTTTATCTCAGAAATGTCACTTGGAGAATTTTTTGTTACCTGCATGTGTCTGATTTGCACTGAATTGAATATTTTGACCACATTTTTTCACACAAAGAATTAAAGTAACATGAAATAAAGGCCTGGACCAATGCAGTCTCATACAGTAAGTTCACAGTATCCATAGCAAGCCCCCAAATCAGCTGTTCCAGCAATGGAAGTGACTGGGGATGAGGAAGGGGGCAGAGGATACACACACACATAGATGCTGTATTTGGCAAAAAGAAACATTCATACTGAGGGTTATGGAAAATTCAGTTCTAGGACTTTCTGAAAAACATGGCATAAAGTTTCTGGTTGCCTCACCATGCCATCCCATATCTCCCCAAAACCACCTTTGCAGTAGCAGCAAATTGCCACTGCACAGGGAAGGACAACCGGGGCAGCAGTGTGGGGCTGCTGTGCCCGAGGGCAGGAGGCAACCTGCCGGGAGTGCTGCTCCTGGGGCAATAAACGCCCAGGTTGGGATGTGCTGGGTACCCTCCAGAGGCACAGGACCGTACACCATATGGTTGCCTCTACCTGAGCCTTCCCACAGATCAGGGAGGGAGAGGAGGATGAGAGAGAAGGAATTTATGAGGAGGGATAGGAAGGCAAGCCTGGAGCTGAAAGATACAGGATAAGAAAGATCCTCTTAGAGCACATCTGAGGAGATTGAAGGCCAGGGAAGAAAGAAATAGAGACTCTCAAGGAAGCAGTGATAAAGCAGCCTGGTGAGAAGGATATGAATAAGCAAAGGTTACAGGAGGGGGAGGTTGCTGAAAGGCGAAGAGAGGTGCCAAGAGGAAAGATACCTGGTCCTGACAAAGTGAGGACAGACAGAAGAAATGTTGTTATCTGGGACAGAGTAGCTCCTGAAATAGAACATAATCTTCTCCCCTATTTAGGGTAGGAAATGGCAATTCCTATCTATAGATATGTTTTAACAACTTCCACATTTTTCCCTTTTTTTCCCCCTGCTGTCTCCATCAAAACCTTCAACTGTTTGAAGTCACAATAAGCAAGTTCAAGACTATGCTAATACTCACGTGGAAAAATTAATTATTACCATGTGGGGTGGGGTAATGCACATTTGTAACATTGCCTTCACCTGCACACTGGGGCCAACATTTCTGTGGGATGAGAGCTATCTCCTTGGAGCTGAAATGCTTGTGAAGGTCATCAAAGTTCAAGGAGCAATCCATTAGTTAGAAAGGCCTGTTTTGGAAGAGTTCTGGCTGTTTTGCCAAGACAGGTGATTTTTCTGAACTGATTTCTGAAAGGAATAAGCCTTTGAAAAAATCATTAATTCCATCCTGAATACAATGAACAATAAGGGGAACAAAAAAAAGGCAACATCCTGCGGAGTTCTCTGAAAGGGTATAGATTTCATTTTTCTTAAAAGGTAATATCAGAAGCATTACTGGGCAATTTTTACCACTTTTGTTGATTTTTAAAAGTGTCAAAAGATGGATGCAATCTATTCAGTATGTAAGTGGGATGATTGAAAAAAGCCTCCTTGTTGGATCTCTTGGCCAGTTTGTTTCTTTGAAGCTGCCACTCTTCTGTTGCCACTGGAATTTAGTTAGCTAGTACAAGATTTTGGGAGCCTCTTGTGTGTCTATCAGAGATAAAGTTGAAGTGGTATCACCAATCCAGGCAACTTTCAGTGAGAAAGAGGATCCTAAGAGACATCAGTTTTGTCACTGGAAACTATAGCCCACACTGCTCCCCCCACAACAAGTGATAAGTTTGAGAATGGCTCAAAAAGCCTTGGGACATCTATGCTCTGTTTAAACCCCGAATTTATACTGCATACAAACCACAGGACAAGCAAATATGTGCTCAGGTTGGATTCAGTTAGGTAGGTTCTAGAGCCTAGTAGGAGAAAGTGGACATGGGCTTCTCCAAAGAGCTTTCCTACCTGCAGAGAGTATGGCTCACACGGTCCGTGATACCTGGAGGCAATGTCAGATGGCAATGTTAGCCAGATAAGCTGAGTGACTCCCTGCCTAGAAGGGCTCAACACTAGAGATTTGCAGACAGCTCAGATATAGTCATTTGTGTCACAGCGAAGTGGCTTTATGAAGCCGGGAGATGGGGTGGTGAGATCTCCCAAGCTCAGCCGAGTGCAGTGGCAGGAGGCAATGCAAGGTCTAGATTTGAAAAGTAGGGAGTCAGAAGAATTTCTAGGTCTGGCTGCATCTGTCAGCCCCCAGTGAGGACCCCCTTGGCAGCCATCGCAGCTGAAGTGTGTTTCCCATCCATTGAGAAGGAAATAAAAGGCTTGTTGCTACAATGGGCTGATGAACAAAATAACCTGTCTGGAAAATATGGACAGTCAGGAGGAAAATCAGGCCAAAAAAATTCATATTTCTTCAGAAGCACTGTGCTAATATAACACTTTCAGTAAAATTAAAAGAAGGTAAAATACGACAGGGCAGCAAAGCTTGATAAGCTGATATTAATGGCCCTGCCTCTTGTAATGATCAGAGAGGGAACTATCTAGACCGGGAGACTTATTAAGTCTTTGACTATACGCAATATCTCCTTGCAAGAGTGAGAGGTTCAATTAAATAATCTGAATGAGTTTTTGAAAGTTTGGCCAAGGTAGCTTATCTGAGGGAGACTGCCTCTGAAATGAGCCTCCAGGCCCCAGTGGAATGTGCTTGGCTAAAAGGTAGCAAATGTCATCAAAATCATAGTATTATCATTAATGATGTTACTTTCTGAATTCTGGAGGACGAGGGATAGCCCGTGGCTCAGGAGGACCAGCAGTGAGATTAGCTGAAAAATTACTGCGTCTGTCAGAACAGTCAAGCTTCTAAAAATAACGTTCGATGTTTTATTCATATGGATAAATTACTTAATTTCAAGTCCCTTCATGGTGTTCAGCTTCCAGCAAGGCTGGGATTTGCCTTCTGCCATACAAATGACTCTTCCCTTCACTCATTCACACATGCCTCAGAAAGAAACCAGTGAGAAGGCAGCGCTGAAGGGAAACTGAGGCACGGGGGACTGCAGAGGAGTGACAGCAGAGGGTGCAGAATAACCATTCGGTGTCCTTTCAACACTGACTCTTTGAGAACACTCATTTATTCTAAAAACAGGTAATTTTTTCAAAGTTTATTGATTTATTATTTCTCTTTTTTTTTTTTCCCTGAGGTTCAGATATTAATTTCCTGTGTATAACTGATGCATGAGTTAGATACATTTAGTAAGTGATTTTTCAAATCTACTTTTGGGGTTATATACACACATCCCATGTCAATCTCTGTACACATACCCAGTAGCCCCATACAGTCTGTTACTTATATATTTCACTGGACCACCCAATAAAGCCAAATGCTATAGCATTGGTTGGCACAATGACAGACCATTGCAAATTTCTGATAATTCTTTAAATTTTGATCCAAGGGAAGAGTGTGAGAGCTCATTACACATGCCAGACTATCATCTGCTTGTTACACACCTTAAATATTAGCTATAGGTCCCTGCGTTTACTTTCCTACCTTGTAGTGCAGTTTTTATAAACTTTCCAATATTACACGCCTTTCCAATATTATCACTCACAGACACTAGAGGGTCTGTTTTTATTTTGTTTGATTTTTTGCTTTTAAACTACTACCTTTTGCCCTAGGAATTTCTTCTATTGCCATTAGGATGCTATGAAATTAAGGCCAGCAGGGCATCTCTTTGAGTTTGCAGTTTCAAAGAACACCAGCTCTACTGTGGTCATTATTTGCCTTTTTTGCATTAATAATTCCACAAATGTTGTGCGGATTTGATGAAATATGCACATTCTCATATTTTCTTCAGTACCGGAGAAGCAGTCATATGAACCAATAGAAACTATTCCCTTTTGATATAGGTTTAAATCTTGGAAAAGAGTGAAAGCAGTGAAGAATAGGTTGGTAAAACCATTGTAAATGAAGAGAAGCATGAAAAAAAATCCAGCCAGCAGAAATGAGGTGGAAGTAAGCCTGCATCTCAACTTACCAGAGGCAAAAACGTTTCCATGGTAAGAATAACCAGTATTTCAGGCTGTAGAATAACCTTCCAGTGCATTTCACACAGAACAACACTTGAAGATATTTAGAGCAGAACTGGACAAGACACTGCACAGCAGGGGATACACAAACCAGATAATCTACTAGATATTTTCCAATTCCAATGCTTGATGGTTTTGGCAGAGAAAAAACCAATTGTTTCAGTAAATACAATAAATCTCTTACAATACCAAGCAATAATGCAGCAATTACTAACGGTCATGACTGTAATTAAACAGCATTATTTATTTTATTGCCAGTGTCTCATTTTCTATTAAGTTAGATGCTAACCCAGCCGAGCTAACAGCCACCCTTACCTCTAAATTTTTTTAAAAAAATCTTTCAGAAACTTTATTGCCAGGTATTTTAGCCTCTTTTGCTCATGCAGTGCTTAGAAATTGCACCTTTTCACACAAATATAACAATACATAATACATAACATTTTCTGCAATCTCAAGGTTAAAATTAATTTTCAGTCCTTGCCTTGTTGTATTTCTAGCTGTATTCATTCATTTTTTCACTGTATGCATACTTGTCTGAATCCTACTTGCTTGTCAAGTCCTCTAAGTCACATTTTGTTAATGAATCTCATCTATTACTGGAGGTACAGAAAAAAATCATGATGCTATTTTCTTCCATGTAAATTCTTTCTTATTAAATGTTGCAATGGGGACTGTTTTCCACCTGATAAAGCACGAATACTCATTACTAGACTTTACCATATTATTTTGTCAACTGCTACTCCTGACATTTGTGGTACTATTGTTCAGGGTCTTGATTTCCAACTCTGTACCTTTTCTTCTCTTTGTTTGCCTCAGGTTTACTTGCAGAAGTACATGGAGTTTTGCCCTAGTGCTGCAAAGGTAATTTCTGGATATGAAATTCACGTCCTCAGCTTCCCACTAAAGGCTGATGAAAAGTCATTAAAAATTCCCTGTGCAGAAGAGCCTCAGCTAGTATGGAAAATACCAAGAAAAGGAGTGGAATGGATGGAGCCCATGAGTCCTACAACGGGAGATGCATAAACCACGTCGCTCCACACTGCCAAGGCACCCATCGCTCTGCTCAAGCCCAGCAGCAGGGCTTCCAAGGAGGCTGTCAGAGGGCTGTTCCTGCACTACATTTTGGACTTTGGAGCTTATCTGTGTCTTCCTTGTGAATTTAGCCCAGAGCTATTTACAGGTGGAATTGATCCAAAGTGAGGATCAAATACCTGCTCTGAACAAGCAGTTCCTCGCTCAGTTTAACAGCCAGCAGTTTGGGCGCTGAGCGAGCAGAGATTTCCTACAGATGTTATGGATCAAACTCTTCCCAGAATCACAGTGCTGAGCCAACCTGTTAGTCACAGCATGGCCCTGTGGTCTCTTCCCCGAAACACATCTTTTAACTCTCCTCTCCTCACAATCATACTATTCAAAATGTTTTCTAAGTGGTCTCCAGCCACAGTATATTTTAGGCTTATAATCTCCATGTGTTAAAAAACATAATTCAGCACAGAGAGAGATGCCAAAACCCTGAATTCTCAGGGGCTTGGCTACAGGGACAGAAAGTCTGCAGAGATCATAGAGGAAGAGAGCCAAAAATGTCAGAGACTATGCGATAAGGAGAGATGTGAGGCTGGAGGGACTGCAGAAGCACAGGCAGGCAGTGCAACCTTGCAGTCAGACGAAGCTGGGGATGGAGAGCCCCCGGTTACTGTTCTCTGGCTTAGCTTGTCTGGGTGACCTTAGACAATTTCACCATATATTTTATGAAAAAGGGAAAAATCCTACCCTGCCATGGGTTTGGTGTGCATAAGGCACTGTGACACTCCTTAGTTGAGCACTGCAATTAGGAGTACCTGGTAGTTGGGAGCCATATCCTGGACCAGACAGAATAATTGCTAACTTACCAGCACTGCAGAGCTAGTAGCATCACATAGCTTTTAGTTACATCAAGTACTGCAAATATTATGACTATTATTCTAAGCTATAGAAAAGCCTCCGCCATTTCCAATGTTTATCTCAGCTAAACTGAACCCTTTGAAGTCTTTGAATCACTATTTCTCAGCTAAACTATGCAGACCTTCAAAGACATCCATGGGCTCGGGAAAGGGGAGAAAATGACAGCTCTGAGCTCCCCCTCTGCTTTTCAACATTCACCCTGTGCAATAGATTGAAACAAATTGCAGCATCCAGGACAGCTCAAGAGTTCAAGTTTTGCAACTTGAAATTCCAATGCATCGCCCTTCTATCTCGTATCTGCATTTCAAATTGTATTTAGCAAGTACTTCAAATTTTTCTTTAGAACAGGTTATTAATCTGACACAGGATTTTGCAATACTTGTGCATTCAAATTCCTGCATAGTTTAGCAGATACATCTGACCTTGCTATTATCCTTCCTTTAGGAGATTTATACAGCATTCCTTCTTTGGAAAGATCATTAATTAGCATGCCAATAGAAAAAATGAAATTGCCTGCCATCTCCTATGTAAATGCTTCCCCATCTGTTCCTTTCTCATTTTCTCTGCACACACTCCACCAAAGGTAGCTTTAGTTTTTATACTGCTCTTAGAAAATAGTACATTCTTTGTTGTGCAATTTAAATCTGTTAAATTGTGTTGCACTGTGAAATGTGGCTCTATTCAAGTAATATATAGTTTCATGCAGTCTCTCAGAACCTGAGCCAACTTCCAGCGAAGTCAACGGCCGTCCTTTCCTTAACACCTATGGATTCAGGTTAAGGTCTAAAGAATCAGGTTTTGATATTTTTGTGTCTAAGACTGTAACCAATAATAAAAAAATATGCAGTTATTAATTAGTAACAACTTATAGCAGAATTCTAGTAACAGCCCGGTGAACTCTACTGGAGTTTCCACATGGCACTGTAACACCCTCGACAGCTCTTTGCTCTGCTGTGTTAACACAATCAGGCTTTTCCTTAGCCAAAAAAGCATCTATAAGGAAGATTTTTTAAAAAAGCTGTTAGGGATGTTCAGAACTCATTTTCAAAGGACTACTGTTATTTTAGCAAACATTTCAGAAAAGGTAGTGTCTCTGTGTAGCGAAAATGTAAATGCCCGTCTTGAATTACCGGATAGCTCAGCAGTAAATGATTTAAGGGGAATCCAAAATAGTTATAGTTGGCAGTACTGCTAAGAGGCCAACGGAGGCTTCTTGTTCAGTTGCCTCCCATCCCAGATGTTTTGGCCTACCCTATGACATACAATGGCAACAACTTCTCATGGCCTTGGCTCTTCAAGCAGAGAGGGCATCAGAAATGCTGGCTGACCTCAGCACTCAGTTAGGAGCCGTAGGACACTTCTGAGGTGGATCCCTTGATAGTCCTCACTTACCATGCCTTGGTGTAGGCTAGGAAGTGGGTCTAGCACAATGAATAGAATCCTTTTGGATGAAACCAAGCTGACAGACCCACTCCAGATGCGCACATAATGCGCTCCAAGTGTTAAGGAGAGCACAGAGGTCAAAACCAATGGACTATGAAGTCCTCCAACATGTACTGAGCACTCATTCCACAACATTATGCCCTCAAAACACCATGAGCTCATGCAAGAACCAGAAGAGCTTCTCACACAATGTAAAGGGCAAAATGTCCCCCCCCGCTTCATAATTGCCATCATCCACCAGCCCTCATGGGGCTCTGCAGACCCATCACAAACCTGGAAGGCTTGGTGACGTTCTAAGTGGTTCAGTTACTGACGGGAGAGATGAATCATTTGTGGATCATTCCTAGGGAATGTGGATCATTCTCCTCTGAGGGAGGAGAAGGGACAGGACAAAAGCTGTCACCTCACTGGGGAGGGAAGCAGGAGGGTGGCTGCCTTGTGTAGAGTGTGGTCCTCTCCCACAAGGTGTAGGGATCATCTGGCTTTGCCTCCCTACTACTCCACAACTCTCACCCACCTGAGGTGTAGCAGCTAGCAGAGCTCATGTTTCCCCTCCTCCGTGCTCTCCCCTCTCTGCCATTTCCAAGCAAAGCCTCTCTGCACCAAATGTTTGTCGACCCCATGCTGCCTCCTGAATCTGCTGCTTGTCAGATGCATTTTGCTCTTGCAAACAACTCGGGCCCTGCTCTGTGAGGTCTCCTCAGGACTGTTGAAACAGCAGCTGCAGGCACACCCCAACGCACAGACAATGCCAAAAAGGACACAGGGAGATGTATTTGGAGTAACCATGCTTGCCCAAAGGGGATGGGAGACTAAGCCACACTAGGGAGCGTGAGTGTGTATTTGTGAGTGTGTATTCACGTGGGGTTAAAGAGATGACTCGGGGACTGGGTCAATGCAGTATAGGGTATATGGTAAGGACATTATCATAACATTCATCATTATCCAGGCTTATGACCCATCTCCATGGGGAGAATACAGCTTCTCTGACAATAAAGGTAGGGATGCAAAGACCACAGATGATCCTGTCCCTGCTTGGAAAGGTGCCAGCGTCCTTTTCGAATCTGAGACTGGGATGATGAAAAACATGGATCTCTTGAAGTTTTCCTGGGAAAACTTCCTGAGAAGGCCATAAATCTGGCACAGTGGTCCACCATGACCTGCATGACAATTGAGAAAAACAGTTTATACCATTATGGATGATTTGGTCTGAGCTGGTAATACACTTCAATATCCCCTACACACTTTGGGAGCCCATGCAGAGTAGATGCTCAGATAGTTTTGCCATGTATCCCAAATGTCTTACCACCAGTAGAGAGTTTGGAGGATGGCCGTGGAAAACTCAAATCATGTTTTTGCCCACAAAAGACTAGCCTACCCTACCCAAAACTTTTCATCCCTCAGCCAGAAGGAGGCAGGCACTGTGTGGCTCCACGGTGCAATAGCCACTCTCTTGAATACAATCAGAGCTCCCAGAACTGCATCTAATGATGAGACATTGCCAACCACTCACGGCAGAGGGTCTCTACTGTGCACCTCCAAATTCAAACCATTTTGAACCTATTTCTTGTCATCCCATGTCCCAAGGACAATGTGGTTCCACCAGCTTGAGCTTGTCTCCCAGCTCCAAACCTCCAGTCACCCAGAGGCACTACACTTCACTACAGCAGTGAAGTCTCCCAGGAGGTCCCAGGCAAGAGGATGTCTGGAAGGGTATGGTTTCAGTTTATCCAGAATGTTCATGCAAAATAGCTGCTGTAGCTGCAGGATTGATTTTACCCCCTAATGTTCGTTTGTTTTCCTGATGACCAAATGGGGAGCTGGGATGGGGTTCAGGAGCAGGTGCCATGGTGCCAACCATAACCAAGCAGGAACAGAATGGACAGAAACAGAAATAAGGGTTGTTTCACGTGTGAGGCCACATACAGTGAAGAAGAACAGTGAAATAGCACTGTCATCTGTATGAAACACGGCAGTGTGCTACTCCCAAGAGTGGTAGGTTGAGAGGCAAGCAGGACAGAAGCAACAGTTTGTAAGACAGCTTTTCTCCAGACAGCTTCAAGTCACACACATGGTGGAGATGTTTGGTCTAGGAGACCAGACTAACTCTAATCTGAACTGACGTATCTCTGAAATGTGTATAGTGGAGGATCCTCCACATCAACTGCTTTGCTCTACTCATCTGCCCCTACTGTGCTGCATCACCTGCTGATTAGTTTTAGCTGTCATCTTTCCAAGGAGCCACACTCTGTGCAGAGAATGAGGCACCCGAATGACATGAAACACTGTGGTGTCATTTCTAAAACAAAATTATTTTGATTGGTTTTCAATCAGAATTTCATATTTGGATGTCCTTTAAAAAGCAGACATATTTTTCAGGGGCATGGAAGAGAGGGGGCCAACCCAAGGACAGCAATACCCATTACATTTAAAAGCAGTGATTTTCAACTAGAACATTATCATAAATGTTTCTGATTTGGGAGGCCAAGATTTTGACTATCTGATTGCTCGTCGCTTCCCACTTGGGAACTGAAGCCTTGCATGATCAACCCAGCATGTTGCAGAGAAGAGCTTTCCTTTGCAGTGTGGTTGTGTGCTGTATCTTTGCTTTAGAGTTCTTCTTTATTTCAGGTTGAAAACAGTTTCCTGCTCACTTGTGTTCAACAAAGTTTTGCACCACATTTCCCATGAATTTTCTGGACATGGAATTTTAAAAAGTAATTAGCCAAATATATTATCAAGTTGTCTTACTCATAAATATCAAATAGTAACATAAAAGAAGCATATGTTGTTGTTGTTCTCCAACTGGGTGCCAGATGGTAATACTAAGATTCAGACAGACTCTGTGTTAGAGTGGGTTGGGAATATACCACTCAAATAACTTTTTCTTTGCAGTAGGAAACACGATTTCCAGAAAAATCAACATTTTCCACGGAAGACTTCTGCTCACATATTTCAGTTTTTCACATCTGCACTACTGAAAGACAACATTTTGGTTTGTCAAAATTAATGCAAACATCTTCATCTGGGTTAAATATAACCTGGTCTGTTGTCATCCTGAGCTGCTGGAATGCTCTATTTGTCATAGCTCGGGTGTCTGGTAGCCCTGTTTTTATTACAGACCTAGTTCTCAGGTGTCACAGTCCTGGCTATGGCTGACATGAGCACAACACCCACCTAATCCACACCCATGCATGTGTCCTCTATGCACCAAGGATGTGCCTGGGCACAGGATGGAGCACGTGGCCTCTGAAGAGCATGTTCAGCAACATGTTTGAATGAAATCAATGCAGCCATCATAATTCACTTAAACATCTGAAACAAAACTGGTTTAAGGGCACTGAGATATTTCCCTTCAGCCAATCAAAATATCTTGCATGTCAAATCAGAGGTATCGGAGATTCTCATTTTCCAACCAGGTGTACATCACTGCCAAGAGAATGGGAAGATTCTCTGGTGTTTATACCTCCAGATAAGACAGGATGTCTTCCTGGATGACAAATTGCACAAATTTCAGGGTTCAACCCAGAGGTAGGTGAAATTTAAAAAAAGATTACATGATGCCATGGTCTTTTGTGAATTTAAATCCTATAAAAAAATAGGAACTTGAAAAGCACTACACATACAAAATAAGTACAAACCGTGAACTGCAAATAACCTGCAAATGAAAAACTCACAGTGCTTTTTGTAACGAGGTTTACAAGGTAACTGAGACTATTCCAAGGTGACATGTTGCAGACACAGTGACAAGACTTCCAATCTTTGATCATAAACCTGACACCTCCAGGCCAGCCAGCTTACCTTGTCTGGTACCTGGCTCATTAGGCTACTTACTATCATATTACCTGAACCCAAATTTAAGTTCTTAAAATCACTAGGCAAAGTAATGGATTGGGATTGTTTTGTCATTACAGTGCAGCATGATCTCTTCATTTATTAACAACAGTTCAATGATTTTGAGTTTCCTGCCATTTTGAAGTCTGCCGCAGAGTTTGTGCACTGCTCTGTCTGGCTTTCCCCATGCAATCTCTGCCTCTCTCACAAGTAACATTTTTCCTAAAAGTTTAAGACCTCATTCATGTTTATTTCTAACTTTTTGCGAGTTTCGTTTTCCAGACTGAAGAGGGGAGCTCTGTCAGCTCCATCAGCAAACAATGTCACACCAGGTTTCTCCTCTTTCTTAGCAATGCTACAAGAAAGGAACTTTCTGCTGCTACTCATTATCATTTTCAGCAGCTTACTTGGAAGCTTAGAACTTTTCTTGAGTGTTTAACCACTTCCATTTTCTTTTCTCCCCTCCACAGGCACAATGTTTTGTTTTGAATAAGAAAGATCAGCACAGAGTCTTTGTGAATTCAAAAATATTTCAAAGAAGGGCTTTATATTTCAACTTCAGTCCCTCTTGCCAAAGGCAACACTGGAAACTTCAAGGAAGGAGTTCCTATTTAAGTTCTTAAGAATAACCTTCGTTTAATGTTACCTCCCATTTCTCCCTATCAAAGCAAAGAAGAAAAGGTTTTCATTTTGCAGGGAACAAATTATGTTTTTATAATAGACTGATCAAAAAATGACTCTGCATTTCTAGCATAGTTTTGTTCTGCATATCCTTGATTTCCTAAAGTCCTTTACTTGGACAACATAGGAAGTCTGACCTCCCCATCCCTCCAAAGCTGTGCACCACTGTGCGCCTACACCATGCAATGCGGCTATAAACATGCGTTCTGCATGCAGAGGTACAAATGTGCTGGGACACCGCTCTTAACCTACCCATACCAATCTCCACTTTCCCTTTCAGCCCTAAATACATGAGCCTTCAGTAGCTTTGGACCCTGGAATCCTCTATACCATAAAGCAGCCTGCTTTCAACAGCTTGCTCTCAACAAATAAAACAAATAGGGATGGAGTTACTGAACTTTCTGTATTCTCATGTAAGTAGAAACTCATTAGTCTGATTTGCCAAAGAACAGGGAATATCAAGTAATCTCAGATGGCGTTGACAGATTCTCCAGAGTATCTCTAGAATCACATCAGTGACAATCATGATGTATCATGTCTCGCTGCGAGTCCGTCCGTTCAGCTCTCATGAGATACTAGAGTAACCCTGGAGGGAGAGATCAGATCTATACCGCTGCTACATCAGAATAAGGATGCTATATGGTGTTTTCTGCCATCTGTTCTCCTAGGTTGTTCTCTGCGTGTCTTGTGAAGATGTAGCAAAGCATTCAAAGATACTGGAGTAGTAGAGTGTCACCTTCCCTTCATAACTGCAGTGGTTTTGCAGAAGTTGGGAGTAAAACTGAGTTCTCCTGAATATTTTTGATACATGTACAAATAGCATTGTGTAGTGTCTAATAAAAAAGTAGCGTATTTTATATCTCATAGCTATATTTTATAGTTGTTTTTTTTTCCTTGTCTTACCAAGTGTTTGCATTTGGAGAAAAGGGCTGTGTTTCCAGAGTAGCACAGCACAGGCACCAGTCTACCTTTCAGTTGAATGTGACTCCAGCACATATCTACAAGAAAGCAAAGGCCATTTGGACTGACACCAGCGACCGAACAGCAGCACTCCAGACCTGAAAACTTCCTTTAACAAACTCATGTGGCCAGCTTGGACAGAGGAGGACACATTATCATCTCTGACTCATCCATTACAGCTGCAGGGTGGAGATACCAAAAAGATTACCTTCTGCATAGAAAGTACAGGAGTGATTTGTGTCTCTCTGCTTAAATTCTCCACACTGAAACATGGTGAGGAAAGAGTAGGGACCATCTCTACTTTTATTTAACAGTCTGGGGGATGTAGTTGCAGTGGCCAAGACATCAGTTTTATGTTACACCCAAAAGTCATAGCTGAGAAAGGACACTGCAAAGGGCACTTGCTGCAGGTGCTTCAGGAGTGTCTGTAAAATCCAGCATCATGCAGCAGGGACATCAGGCACAGGCAGTCCTGCAGATAACTGGGAGGCATGCAGGGGGCATGCAGCAAGGGAGAGGCAGGTTCTCCTCCCCAGTCCTCTTGGGGGCTGGGACAGTCGGTACCAGACTTCAGTGGGTCCAGACCCTGGCTGCACCAACAGCCTCTGCAAAACCTCATCCCACCTCCGAGGGTTTGGCTGCTGGTGCTCCAGGCCAGCTCGGCTGCAGTGCAGCTGCATCCTGGGAGCAGGCTGCTGGGAAAGAAGCTGCATGAGGTGAGCTGGGAGAGGCTCCACAAGGGGCTGATCCCCTCTCTTGGGAACTGCCTTTGCTCCAGCCCTCACCCCAGGTCCTTGTCTGAGTGATGTTGCAGCTACGTCTGAGCCTGGTCACGTGCCCTGTTGGTCCCAACCTGCTGATTTGAATTCTGGCTTGACTGTGGCCCTACCTCATCCTACAGACATGTCTGGAGACCTGGCCTGTTGGCAGGCCCTGGCTACCATCCCTGGACCAGCTCTACTACCAACTGCCTTGCCAGCCCCGTTGGCTCCCCGGCTCCTGGCTGGCCTTCCCTTGCTGAGAAGACCCACTTTGGCTCCTCCCCAACACACCCTCTTTAACAGGATCCCACAGCCACCCTCTGCTTACCACAAGGGATGCATCACTTCAGGGTGGATTCAGAAATTATCTAACAAGGTATAAAAATAGCTTCTGTACCTCAAAAGCACACTTCTAGATTTCCCAAGCACCTAGCAATTCAAATGGCTGTTTACAGAAGTGCCACATGGTAGCGTGACATAAAACCACTTACATTTGTTTCCTGCCTCCAAAACTACCTCAGAGGCTTTAGAAATTCACCTGCCTACCTCACATTCAAAGAAAACAATCCCACAGGTTTAAACGTTGTATTTAAACTGAACATTTTGCTTTATTTCCCTTTTCAAAAGAAGCAACAGATGCTAGAAGAAGGAGCATGCCGATGTGACATCACAAAACCTCCTCTTGCCTGCATTTCAAGGACAACTAGAAACAGCTTGGTCCCTCGCTGACCTCAATACTCAAAGGCTGAAGAGAACAATCACAGCCCTGAAAGCAGACCAAACAGTTGAACAACAAAGAACCTAGAATGCGTAAAATCAAACTCCTTTTCATAATGGTCACATGCAAATCAGAAGTCTTTGATACTCATAGTGATGCTTAAACTCACTTAAGCATTTTGGCCATTAGATTTCAAGTTCCCTGAGTGGGAAATACTAAAAAAGTGTTCAGCATCACCTCAGAGTCCCTGAAATCCTTACCTCTCGCTAGACTTACTGTCCACTTCATTGCAGGGTTGCAATGAATTTGTGATGAGGGGGATCAGTATCACCATGAGTATCATGGAAAAAGCTGCTGGTTTTAAACTGAACTGAGTTCAGCACATGTTATTGTATTTTCCCTTGAGTCAACAGTGCCTACAAAAAGTACAAATAGCAATACAGAACTAGTAGGGTCTTGCATTAGCTCCTGTATCTTTTAGATGCTCCAGGGCAGAGACTTTTCTTGTTGTTTAATTTTTTTAATATGCAAAGGTGGTATTATTTAGCAGACTGATAGTTCTGCAAACAAGCTACTCATCCAAAAAAAATGCAATTACTTACAGAAGAGATAATTAATGATCCTTATAATTTTGCCCACAGCCCTTTCTGAAATTAGAGCCTGTGGACTAGTTGTCATGTAAACATCTACCAGGAGGCACTCCTTGCCATTAAATACTACCATGAAAAAAAAAAAAAAGAGGACTAAAGAAGAACAAAGGGACATGGAATGAAGTGACTTTCCAAGGACAGCTGCAGATCACAGGCCTTCTGCAACCCAAACCTTCATCTTCACTGCACCCTTTCTTTGTACCCTGTGTAAAAACACATTCTGAACTTTGAGCAGTTCTTTCATTCTAACGTCATTATTGGTAACTGTTGAGAAGCCCAGAGCACAATCTATTCCTACTGAACTTTTCTTAATTGTCACTAGATGTAGTCTTAATGGATCGCCTAAAGGTGTCAGTAAAAATGAGAGAGAGGACTTGTGGTTCAATGAGGTTAAACTTAAATTTTATCTGGGCTCTTATAAAGGATCTGAGAAAGACAGAAAGGTTCATTCTTTCTTGGTTTTACACCTTTTAATTAAGCATGGCTTGAAAAGCATCTTGCACAACCCCTTTGAGTTCCCCATTCACTTACCCTTCAGGCTGAACTGAGCTCACAAGAGAGGTGGTGGACAGTTTAGGGCACAGCAGAAAGCCAGTTGCCGCTTACAAAGGCAATTTAAGGATGGGCAGAATTTTCCCCTCTCTCCAAAAGCCCTCCAAGCCTCACAATGAATAGTCTTGGAGTCAGCCGTAATGATGTGGTGCACCAAGCAGCGGGATGGCAATACCCGCTTGCTTGTAAAAGGGGAAGAAAAAAGATGAGGAAACAGGGTTTCTGAGAAGGAGCAGAACTGTGACTAACGGAGGCTGAGCGATCCAAAAGTGTTGAGTCATGCTGTGGAGTCAGTAGTGCTCAATCATCCGCAGACATTTTTATAGCTAGAAAAATAGATCCTGAACAGGTTAAACTACCCACTGCGACAAAAGGAAGCACTGCTTGAAACAGGGGTAGCTCACTTTCTCTCTTATACCTGTTACTTTCACTGGAGTCTAATCAGTATTTAATTCTCTACCAAACAGGGCAGGAATAATGCTTTTCTGTTTCATATCCCTAGGCAGAGTTGTGATTAGCGACGTTTTCGGGTTTCTGTCACATTCATTTCATTAACATGAAATAGCATTGCATCTTTCATTTGGAAGTGCTGTTTCTAGCCTCAAGGGCTGTGAAGAAAACCTACAATGTGAGAGCTAAGCAAAAGCACTGAATTCCTCCTCAATGTATAGATGGCTGTGAAACAACAGAGGAGCTGGGGGAAGAGCAGTATGTGTTCTGGTCTCCTCAACAGATTCTCAGCCATGAGCTTAAATAAACCCTGAACTGGGACAACCACTTCATTAACTCTTTCCCTTTTGATGATTTGTACATGAAAACAGCAAGTATAATTATCGTACAGTACCTAAATCCCTTCCTGGCATTTTTTTGGAGCACATGCCCTATTTTATTTTGTGTTAAAACTTGCTACTTCCACTATGACAACCTCCACCAGGCTATAATGAACTGCGTATGCAGTCTCATGCAATGCTAAAACCAGAAAAAGGTAGAGAGCATGACACAGCATTTAGGGTGGGACTAGGCTTGCAGACTGATGCCTGAGTGTGGCCACGCAAGCCACGTCTCTGAGCTCCCACTACAGACCATGGAGATCCAGCCAATGTAGCTAATGGAGTTTCGGGCACAGTTCAATTGATGAGACATAGATTTCTGTCTTAGGGTGATCTGAATTCTTCTGACTCCACTAATTTAATCGACAGCCTCCACTATCACGGGAACTGGCTCATGTTTAGATGCCTAATGTTTAGATTCCATTCTTGGGGCTTGTTTCAGTTGCCTAAACACAGGTGATGGTGCCATCCAAAAAACCATAAGGTACCAGCAGAACTCCAGCTGTCTCCTGTGAAGGGCTTGTTTTTCTGAAGGTGGACTTTTCTATTCACTTACACTGTTTAAATATCCTATGACATTCCTGGTGCACCAGCATCAAACTCATCTGTTTGCTATTTAATTTAATAAAAAAAAAAATGACCTTTTTCAGCTCTCTTGGAGCTGTAGCCAAATGTTCTCCACTGGGTGGAGTAAATGCCAAACTTCTGCCCTGAAATTTTCTCTCTAGCTTCTCTGTGAAGCACAATCCAATTCCAGGGGAGGTCAATGGCAGGATTCACTGACCAAGGCACCAAAAAACATGTGTCATAGTATTATTTTATGTTGCACCATTTTTGTATTTGTATATTGAGTTGTACTGCTTGCCTTTTGTGTATCACCTGTATTATTTTCTTTGTATGAGTTGCAGAATTATTTATTACATAAAGCACTTTGTAAGTGAATCCCAGACTATCATCCGAAACATGCAAGCAGTCTGACAGGTAATGCTACATGGTTCACCATAATATCTGTGAATCTGTCAGATAAAATTTTGTTGATAGGGATCTGTTACAGAGGTATGGTTTGTCAGTGATCCCTGACTTTGGAAACTCCTTCTTAATCCTTATAGAAAAGCAAACTAAACAAAACTCCTTGCTGTGTTTGCCCAGCAACTGAGGAGGAGAACTGAGCTTTCTTAAAGATCTGGGTTTCTATAAATACTGCTCTACATCAAGAAAGAGTTAGGTAATATGGTAACCTCAACGGTCAAGGAAAATTCATAGAATAAAAGCTCACTGATTGTGCACCTAGAAAAAGACAGGTTCATCAAAAGACCTACTGAAAGACTGTCAGGAATAATATCTACCCACAGAATAGTGAGTTTATTCTGAGTTTCGTTGTTTTAATTGGATTCTCTAGGTAATGCTCTGGTCAGATGTGGTTGTTCTTGAAACACCTCTAGATAAAACACGTTTTATCTGGTTGAAATGATATTGCTGCTCTCTGTCTCTCTGCTTTGTCTGGAGATGTGCCCAAGAAATGTCACTACCTCATTTGCAGTGATACACGGTCACATAAACTCCAGTGTCCTGAAGCTTATCCTTTACAATAGTATATGCAGTCATTAAAGACTCTTGAAAGAAACAGCATAGTCAGTGCCTATGTTTTTGAAAAATAGGCATCGTTTATTGGATATCCCATTGCTTTAATTGAGCTTGTTACTTCTGAAAAATCTGACCTTCAGTATCTCCCATCGGGCCTCAGAATCAGAGGCTGTCACAGAGTCATTTGCCACAGAACAAGCGACTCTGTGCCTTCATTTGTTGGCTTAATCGAGGTGTTGAGATCAAGTACACTCATGAATGGAAAGACACATCTCCTTTTTCTAATAACGCGTGGAGAAAAAGTAAACTTCTGGAAAAACTGAAAGAAAATGTAAATTACCCAGCTAACGGGTTATGCTTACAGTCTTGCTGTCAATGGCTGCTGCCTGTACATTATTTTCTTCTCCTGAGTAATGCCTTATTTCATCCTTCCAGGACGAGAAGTTACCACCTGGGTGGAAGCAGGCAGCAAACTTGCACCATTGGTAACTGCTAGGGTCTTGATTAACTTCAGTGTGTTCTGCGTTATTCCATGGCATTAGGAATATGGAAGAAGTTGGTATCTCATACATCAGTATCTGTATAAAGGAATGTCACAAAAACATACTCCCCCTCTAGCAGTGCAAAGAGTATAGCTCACTTTCAGGTTTGTTTCAGAGTCATCACTTTGACAAAGAAGATAGAGGAAGGTGCTACAGGAGTCAATAAAATAAAAAAATATCAGAACATAGCCATCACTTTGAGAGTTGCACTTTTGTATATCCTAAGGAACAAGCCCATCAAGAAGAGCCCATCAAGAAGAAAGGCATCACTTGAAAGCAGACAAAAGTATGCTAAGTAACTTTGACTTTCTCAGAAATTGTTATGCTTAGTAAAGTGCCAGAACTGTAACCAAAATATTTGATAAAGCTATTATTTCCATTCAGTTTAATTATATGACTAACATAATTGAGAAATGTCCCTGTCTAGTTCCAGATGGTATGTGAAATGTAGCGGCCTTTATACCAGAAAGAGTGACTGTTAAACTATACTAATTTTTAACAAACCTCTCAGATATGTAAAATACTTTAAAAATAATATTGTTTGTCATGTTGGCACATTTTTCTATAAAGATAACCCAATTCACATGAGAAAAGAATAAAGCCAAGGGTCTTCAGCCTAAAAAAAACTGAATCAAAATACAGTAAGTACAAATAAAAAGCTTACTAGGATCTTACGTTTCCTTACGGGTTCAGTTGAGTTGGCAGCTTCTTAGAGTGAGCAACTGAAATAACAGCTACTTCCCTCCAACCTGGGCACTGATGAACAGTGATTTCAAAAGCCCTTTTTGGCCTTTAAGATGACTGCAGGCAGGCAGGCTGAGGACCAGGCTGAGGACCAGCAGCTGTGACACTAGGACAAGCTGATTCCCTGGTCTTCAACCATGAGGAGATGTTCTCTGACCTGCCAAACTATGTGCTGCAATGGTGTTTAGTTAGGACTATGTGGGAAGCTGTTGAAACTGAAGACTACGTATTTCATATCTGGAAAATGCCTGGTAAGCTCTGGGGAGCTATAAAATAACATTGAAATTGCTGCAAGGACAATATGTTTCTTCATCTCCTTTCTTCTCCTCCGTGAACAGGGAGTTGTGTTACTAATACGATGCTGTCCTTGATCTCCTGGCAAGGTCACTTGTGCTGCTGCACCTCTTCTGGGGTGGGGAACAAAGTGCCTTTTAATAATAGTACACTCCTAAAGAGGAACAGGCTGGAGGAGTTGGCCAGACTCACTAGTGAGGGCAGAGATAATTAATGATCTGGAATATCAGAGGTGGAAATGACTCTATGGCTGATGAAGGCAGGTCTTACATGATTCAGGGCTTCAAATGGGGAAAAACTTTAGCTCTCCCCATTTCCTTAACCCTGATGTGATTGGGAAGCTGTTCCCAGAGCCATAGCTTCTCTGTAGCTCCCTAAATGTGGTACCTGGGGTCACAGACAGGGAAAGTGCCAAGAGCCACGTGTGGGTACACTGGGGTGGAAACAAGGCTAAAAATCCCTCAGCTCCTCCCAGAAATCTGTGCCTGGTTATTAGGGACTGTCACCAGATGGTGGTGGGACACTAGGGGTGGGATTCAACCTGCAGATTAAAGTACCTAAAATTACGGACCTATATTAGTCTGAAAACATCTTTAGTTCTCTAGGCATGATTGTCTGTATTGGCTAGATCTGCACAGGACGTAATGGGAGTTTAGACAGTCATGCAGACACCGATATTTAGGTGTCTTAATCTGTGAATTTAAGCTACCTCCAGCACTCTATAAACCTACCAAACGGGCTGCCATGCACACGACATGCGGTGGCTGTTCAGAGCAGGCAGCCAGGAAGGCTGCAAGGACCAGAGAACCACCCTATTTCCCAATTCCTGTAAAAATTCTGGGAGAAAATAGAAGAGAGGCCTGTTTAAAATACCCCTGTATAAAAAGACTATAATTTTTGTTCCACCCACATCATCACATGGAAAGGGTATATGGTCATATTTAGCCCAATCACAAAAAAGAAATACCGATTTAGCATTTCTTTGTCTAAAATATTAGCGCTTAGACCACAGCAAAGGAGCTATACTGCATCTGTATTTTTCTTCCTGGGTTTTGTTCTCCCCAGTACATTTTAAAATCCCTGTCTTTACTCTATTGGAAGTCATTGGGGTGAACACAGGGATGTTGGGGGAAAGTTTAAGGACCTCCACGTGCAGGAATTCAGATGGGATAGTCCTTTTCTGACCTTAACATCTATAAATGTGATTATATTCATGCTGAATCATACGGTCAGCTACAGCATGGGGAGGCCAAAAGTTGGCATACTGTTTGGGACTTACAAAATGAGTTGACTTTGAGGTTACTTCTCTTACAGGTAATTGTATTTAAGGTGTTTCCTCTTATCTTCAAAAAATCCTCTGTTTACTTCCAGGACAATCTATACCTGCAAGCTGCAAAATGGATTTGATGCTTATGTACCATTTTCAATGGAAAATCTCCTGTCCCACTTTTCAGACATTCTTACAGAAATATGAAAAGAATATTCAGAGAATGCCCAACGTCAACAGGATTAAGGACTGTCAAGTACATTGCTTACAAGGTATAAGTCCTATCTATGTGCTAAGGATTTTATTGTACTTTCATGAGAATATTTGCACTGGCAGTCAGGGATGTCTCTAGGGTTTAGCTTTTTTTCTCTTTAATGATAGCGAGGGAAGTAAAATAACTGCCAGTTGGGATAAAAAATTGAACCCCTGCCTCCCTAGCTCTCTACTGTCAGCTTAATTGAATTCATTGCATAACCTTTAATCTGACATCCTTTACACTTAACACTGCATTATTTTACTAACCCTTTAATTATCAGTGTGTACAAGTGCCGATGACTTGAACGCCATTCCCATGCATCCTGCTGCTCCCTGGCGAAGCCACCACAGTGCAGGGAGATCT